>CATIWM010224520.1:0-12425 GCA_949671775.1 Mallotus repandus
TTTGTTTTGTTTTATTTATTTTTTTTTTGTCTTTAGAATTGGGTTTGTATGGAGATCTTTGTCTTTTACAGATCACACAAACGCATGTGTGATGTTACTATTCAGGATTTAGACAAAAGTCGATTTGGGTGCAACTTTCTACTTATTTTTTTAGAGTTTTACGGATTTTGATTTTTGTTAGTAGCCTAAGTATCACATGCAAAATAGCTGACAAGTGGAGTTGTAGAGTTTAAACTCTTTTTTCCCAGTTTTTGTTACTTTAATTTACTAGAAGTCATTTCCTTTATTGAAGTTATGTTTTTTTTGAATTGACACATTGGAGTTTATCTTAAGCATCTTTGTTCCTATATTTGAATGATATCTATACTTTGTGCTAGAAGGGCAGTGTAAAGAAAGTGTTCAGAGTCGGCTAACACCATCATGAATCAACAAGGACATGGCAGTACTACAGCTCCAGTTCCATATGGCATGTCAACCTATCAAGCTAACCAGATGATAGGACCTTCCACCCCTGGATCACTCGGCTGAGCTCACTCGGTCTACTATTTGCGTTGAAATTGATAAACCCACTTCAAGTTTTTGTTTTGTTCACTGCACTAAATATGGACTTTGATGAGATGCACTGTTGGCTGCATGTCGGAGGCATGCTAAATACCAAGAAAAATGAGAGTAAATCAAAGGTGCTTCCAATTGCACATCCTCTTATACTTGCATTGGCATGGTCATACTTTGAAATAAATAGCATTACTTAATAAGAACATCAAATCACTGCCAAAAAATTAGAAAGAACAACATAATGCCTCATCTCTCTTGTTGTCATTTTAACAATAACAATACTCTATAATTTACATGACTATTAGGAGCCAAAGATAAGTGAATTGGTTAAAGATGAATGTAGATGGATTCATAAAAGGACAATCCTTGTTGCTCATTAAACTTTATTCATGTCTCAAGCTTGAAAAATCCTGTCATTTTAGCATAGGGACATGCCATGAATGAACATTTTGTAATATAAATTTTGAACAAGCAAAAACCATCAGATTATTAGAAGATCTATATGGAAAACTGTAGGAAATAAAAGTAGCCATATTTAATTCCATTTTTTAATTCTAAAAACTATTTTCACAACTCTGAACCACTACCTTATTCCTAAGCACTCAATGATGTCACTAGTGAGAATTGATCTTTTTCTAGTCTCAAAAGCAAGTGATGTAGTTTTCCTTAATAAAGCAGACCCAATAATGCACCCCAACACTGTCAGATTTGGACTACAACAATTTAAAAGAACATAAAGTCCCTTAAACAAAGTAGAAACATAAAAAAAGACACTTATTGATTGTAGAGAGTGAATGGCTGAACCTAGTATTCAAATTCCCTTCAACAACTAAGATGCATTGGCGTGCCCAGGCTAAAACCACAGCAACACTGCTAACAAGGAAAAGGAAATATCAACATAATCAATGCAATATATCAATACATATTATAATTCAAAGAAAATTAATACTATGCATAGATGCAATGGATTCTGCCAAAACTTGGAAAAAATAGTGAACACATTGGCCCTGGTATCTAAAAAGAACAACTACTAATTGAAATTATAGCACATACAAAAAGTAGAAAGTCAAGGAATAAAACTAAATCTAAAAGCTCACAGGTATTTTAGCATCAGTGGAAGATAATTAGAATAGATATTCGAAAAAATATAATTCAAAATCAATATCTTGAATAGTTATTTGACCACATTTTATGATTAAAAGAAATAAAGCAAAATAATCAATTAATTTCCAGAAAGGATATCACCTTGGCTCTTGATCGTTTTACCTTTTGGCAAGAGAATGTAATTGATTATTAGCCTATTGAGCAATTACTTCATAATTTAGAACTTTTTAGACTAGGCGCTTGTATTCATTCACATTTGGGGTGAGGACAACTAATGGATAACCACTTACAAGATCAAGGCTATTTGTTACGAGAAACAGTCCATCCTAGGAAATATTAACTTTATCAGCATCTATCGGTATAGGTAAATATCATACTATAAACAAACGAGAAAGCACATATCACAATAAAATTAAATGCATACTTCAAATCACTTATCACATACCCCATCTACAACAATCGAAACAATTAACTGCCTTGCTTGCTTGATAATTTCACTTACACAGTCCTGTAGATAATAGCAAATATACAAGAATTGTAGAATTTAATCACATCCAATTGTAAAATCTCAATACTAATTCTTCCTAATAACAATAACTAATACTTAACTTTTAGAAAAATAAAGAAGAATGCTAAACTTTGAATCCATCTCAGCTAAGAGCTACTATGTGTTTAAGATATAAAAAAGTTGTGATTTTTTTATTTATTAAATTTTTACAGAAGTAAAAGAGAGAAAAATAGAGAAGAAAAGAAACTTAGTTTAAGAGAATTTGGGACAACACGAATTTTAGTTTGGATGCTATGGTTAGAAAAATCTTCATATTTGTAAGCCGACATTGTATGTATTCTTGTTTTATGTATGTAACACAATAAATATTCCTATTCTAATTCTTTTATTCTTCCTCCACTTATTAATTTTATTATTGAGAAGAGCCAGGATCGGAGAGACAAATTGGAAAAAAAAATGATGTTAACATTATCATATAGACTGTGATTAGAGCGGCATTAGCAAGGGAAATGTCAAGATGTAAGGAGTGCATAATGGCGAGGCTATAGTTAGAGTGGCAACGGTGGTGGTGGGAAGAGGGTCAAGCATGAAAATATGGAAGTGATAGGAGGAGTTGGTTGAGGAGAGGAGGATGAAAAGGTCGGGAATACCTAAAAAAAATGTTAAAAGAAAGTAACATGTTATTGTTGCATGTAGCAAGGATCACATGTTCTCTCCATTTGTATAGATACAATATTTGTACTATATCAAGAGCCAAAACTTTGATTTGTATCTTTTTAGTTACAAAAGTTCTATTTAGATTTCGTCTATAGTCCATATAAAATTGTATGGTACATAAATGATCTACTATTACCATTTTATTCCAAAATTTCAAAATAGTATACAAATAAGTTCTTATATCATTCTTAAATTATAATAATAAATTATTTAAATATATTAATATTATACAAATATTTTATTATTAATGTATAGTTTATCATAAGTAAAAAATTTAAATATTATATGTAAAAAATTAAAATAATATTTCAATGTTTAAATATAATAATATTATACAAATATTTTATTAATTTGTAGTTTATTATATAAAAAAATTATAAATGAAGATAAATATTGATATTTTCTTAGTTCCCTAATCAAATAATGTTTTTACATTATTTTAGGAAAAAGGTATTCGTACTTCAAAATAATTTTTATTTATTTCGTTAAATTATATATGAACATAAAAAAATATGGACTTATTTGTACGCTATCTTCAAATTTTGAACTATGATGGTAATGTTAGATTGTTTATGGAGGAAAAAAATATTATAAAGATTACTCGTGAAACCTAAATAGAAATTTAGTAACTAAAATGATACAAATTAAAGTTTTGTAACCAAATTGTAATCAAGCACAAAGTTTAGTGACCATTTATAGAATTTAACTCAAAAAACCATAAAGAAATTAACCGAAGTAATCCCCTCTATAGCCTAAAAAAAGGGAAAAAAAACTGATGAAACAAAAATCACCCGTCACGTGAGTTTTGTTTTCACCTGATGCTCGCCCAAGTGCAGCCTAGTTAATTTCGTCCAACCTAGGGTAAACATTTGTCGACTGAACTCGAATTGAAATGTTGGCTCGATTGATATTTTGAAATTACCAGAAATTAGTTTAGCTAAGGAGATGAGAATAGTTCAATTTTTAGAAGGCGATTTGGTGGATGCATTTTGCAAATCAAACCCTTCGAATTTCCAAAATATTGGGCTAATATAAAATGACATTGTTTTACATGAAGGGGCAATATATAAATTTCATTTTCTCAGTTCTCTCATAACTTTTAACCCTAAACCTAAATCTCTCGCCACCTCTCTCTTTCTCTCATATCTTCTAGAATCATCTCTAGGTCTAACCTCTCATTCTCCTCTCTGCAACCTTTCATTTTTCTCTCATTTCAAGTGAACTAACCCTAATTTCTCTCAACTCATCTCTAAGACTATGTAATCTTTCTTGCTGACCTTTATACTCTCAATCTCTCGATCTCCTTCTCCCACTCAACATCTCAAGTTGAGATAGTGTTTATCTTTTTTTTTAGTATAATGCTGACATTTAATGCTCTCATGTCTCTCAGTCTCTATCTTCAATGATTTAAATCCTAAATCTAAAAAGTTTGATTTTGAGTGTCGAAGAAAGTGGTGGATCTAAAGGGTTACCACCATTTTGTTGATTGTCATTGTTGTCTTTTAACTGTTAGTATTTAATCTTCGATTTTATCATTCAACCAGTGATAAATCTATATACAAAGAAAATTTTTTGTAGTAAGTTATTTAAACCCTCTGTGTATATATATATTTTTTATGATTTTCAACATTTTTATATTAATTTATGAATTTGATTCATATTATTTACTCTCTGTGTTTTTTCATTTTTGTGGGACTCTTATGAATTTTGGAATATGGCAATATGAAGTTGTAGTCGATCTCATATATGAGATTTTATTTAATGGAAGCTTTTTTCAATTTCTCATAACTGTAGTCTCACTTTGTGGAAGCTTTGATAAATTTTGGCACTAACAGTGAACAAAGCAACATGTGACGGTTCTGATTCTCTTAAGTTTATTATGGTAAATATTTATTAATCATTTGTTAATCATTTATGAAAGTACTTTAAATTTTCTTGTTATGCCTTTTATGTGCATCTGATTTATATGTTTTTTTTTGCATTTTAATCTTTGATGGAACCTATAAATTTATGATGTGATATATTTTTAATGATCTCATAACAAGATCTGAAGGTGGAAGCTTTTTTGTGAAGCTAATCTATTTGATGTGGAAGCTCTATAATCTGATCCATATTCTCCTGCCACTCGAGTCTAAAGAGACTAAAAAAAAGTAATATAGTGTGTCCCTATAATTTAGTTAATGATTTTTATATTTTAAGTATTAAACATGTGTTATTGCACAATATTTATTAATGATTTGTTATAAATACATATGTAGCTGGACAATGAAACTACTAATGCTAATGGCAGTAGCAATACTTCTGCTACTGCCACTGGTAGTGAACCATAATAGCCAATGGTGGAAGCTAAAAATCAAATAAATGTTGCTGCAAAAACAAAAAAAGGAGATTGAGTCTCATTCTTAGGCATATGAGCATTTTGAAAAGATAAAGAATCAATCTGGTACAATTGATCAAGCTAAGTGTATATATTGCTTAAAAGTCTTTAATTGTCACTCAAAAAAGCATGGAACTTCATCTATTAGAAATCACGTGCTAATCTATATGAAAAACCACCCTCATCCAAAAGAAAGCAAATAAACACTTTTAACTTTCCAACCTTCTGTTAATGCTAATGAGTTTGAATTGCATGAAAATGTTTATGTAATAGGGATATGGAAATTTGATCGTAATCAAAACAGAAATACACTTACTCATATGATAATTGCTGAGGAGTTGTCATTCAAGTTTGTTGAAGGGCATGGTTTTAAAAAGTTTTTGTCGGTGGCCTGTCCTATGTTCAAATTACCCTCTCAATGGACAATTAGTAGGGATTATTATAGTTTGTTTCTTGTTAAGTGATCCAATTTGAAAACCTTTTTTAAAGGACATTCTTAAAGAGTCTATTTAACAAATGACTCTTGGACTTTCATTCAAAGAATTAACTATATGTGCATAACTGCACACTTTATTGATGACGAGTGGAAGCTACAAAAAAAAATTATCTCTTTTGTCCATATAACATCTCATAAGGGGGAGTACATTGCCAAAGCGGTAGAGTCTTGTTTGATAGAGTGGGGGATTAAAAATATTTTCTCTGTTACACTTGACAATACATCTTCAAATGACACAACTGTCAGTTTTATTTTAAAAAGAAGTTTTTAAGTTAAGGTACCAGTGTAGTCAGGTGCAAATATGTGCATATATGATGTATTACACATATTCTAAACCTAATTGTTAATGAGGGGCTTAAGAAGGGATAAATTGTATCAAAGGTTAACAAACTTTGCACTAAATTTCTTTTTAGTTCTATAACTTTAAATTGTATCTTTGTTGTTGCAAAACATTGATTTTAATTATATAGAGAAGTCACCCCAAATAAATCTGGCTAATTTAGATGATGTGGCACACGGAAATTATCACATTATAGTTAAAATCAATAAAAATTATCATTTCACACTACCACGTCACTTTTTTCATGAGACTGTTGATCATAATTTTATAAGGTCTAGTGTAAAAAAATAATAAAGTAAGGTAAAATTATGGTCAATAGTCTTATGAAGAAGGTTGCATGACAGTCTGATATGGTAATTTTTGTTGAGTTGGATTATTATGTGGTAACTTTGGTGTGTCACATCATTTAAATTAGCTAAAATTATTTGGGTGACTTCTTTGTGTAATTAAAATCAATGTTTTATAACCAAAAAAATACAAATTAAAGTTGTGGAACCAAAATGAAATTTAGTGTAATTAACTCGCTTAAAGAGTCTAGCAAATTTTTTAAGAGGGTGAGGGAGGTTGTGAGATATATTAGAAATTCACCCTTAAGGTTACATGAATTTAAAGAATATGCTAATTTACTTCGCATTGACTCAAAAATTGCCTTAAGTCTGGATGTTCCAATAAGATGGAACTAAACATATTTGTTACTTGAGATAGCTTGTTTATATGATAAAGTTAGTTTGATGATGTGAATCATCTTTCAGAGCTGATCTTGGTGATGATGTGTACGATTTTCTTGACTGGGTGTATGTTCAACAACTTGTTGATTTCTTAAAGTTTTTATGAAATGACTAAAACTTTAAGGATTTCAAGTTCACTTTATGTTACTGCCAACATATTTTTTTCTGAAATTTCTGATATGTTCTATGTGTTAAATGATTGGATGAACTCTGATGATGCTTTTAAGAGGGCAATGGGGTTTGCAATGAAATCAAAATTTGACAAGTACCAGGGTGATCTTGATAAAATGAATCTTTTAATATTCATTGCTAAGGTTTTTAATCCTGGAGACAAACTAGAGTTCTTGGAATTTTTATTGTCTCAAATATATGGTGATTCTATTAGTGGAAGCTATTCTATATGTGAAAAGAGCACTTTATGAACTATTTAATGATTATCTTGCATTGTATAAACTTGTTGTTACTTCTTCTAAATCTATTAGTCAAACAACTAGCTTAAATGCACCTACTGATTTCTGTGGGTGCTGCCTCTAGTACCAAAATTTCACTACTAAAAGCTAAATTGAAGAAGTAGAATTTGAAGTTTAGATTAGGTGGAAGCAAGCGTTCTAAATTGGATATTTATTTAAGTGAAGAAATTTTGGAGGACGAGGGGAATTTTAATTTGCTTCAATGGTGGAAGCTTAATGCAGAAAGGTTCCTAATTCTTTCAAGATTGGCTCGAGATGTTTTGGTTATACCAATCTCCACTGTGGCTTTTGAGTCTACTTTTTCAACTGGTGGAATGATACTTGATGTTTTTCAGAGTTCTTTGACTCCCAAAATTGTTAAATCTTTAATATGCACACAAGATTGGCTTAAGATGCTTGATCAGCCAATAAACATTGAGGAAGCAATTAAAGATTTAGAGAAGCTTAAGATTGGTAATATTGATTCATTTGATCTTTTCATTTCAATTTTAAATTCTTATTTATTTTAATTTTAATTTTATATTATTTGATATTTCAACTACTCACTTCTCTTCATATATTCGTGGCAGAATTACCTTTAGTTGGCATTGGCCCCAATTAATTCTAATTTAATTGCTAGTTCTATTTTGCTAACAATTTTTTCAGTAATAATGCTCACTATTTTTTTATTTTACATTTCATTACTGCTGGATTCTTTCTACATTCATATGCCTAAGTCCATGGGTATATGACCACTACAAATTGTGGTATTATTGCTATGTTGCATTATGCAATGTTTTTCTCTATTGTGATTCTGTGAACATGTGACCTCCATATGTTGTGCCTTATGGTTTTTTGGTGCTTTTGGTGTTGTTGCTCTGCTACTTTGCATAATGTTGTGTCTCTATAAGCCTGCCAACACCACATATTATGCCACAGTCTATTTGGTGCTTGTGCTGCTATTATTAATGAGGCTATGGTGATGCTTCCACTATTTTATTATCTGAATATGGAAATATTTACCTATTTCTTTGGTAACTACTTTTTAACCTATTACTGGAAATAATGCGACATTTTTTTGAATCAATTGCTTAGTAACTGAGCCCCTTTGTTTGTGAACATTTGTCGGCCAAACGGATGATTCTATGTTTCTTAAATATTTATTGTTGAATTCTTTTAAAGTTAATTTTCACTTTATTTTATACTCATTCTAAAAAGTATCTTTAAAATGTGTGTTTGCTTTTTTAGTGTTATTTTATTCTTAAACTTGCTTGATTTTGAGGCTGTGATGAAAGCTTCCACTAAATTTTTTTACAGTATGAAAATGTTTGCCTCTATTTCTTTAGTGACAATTAATTTTGTTACTAGAAACAAGGAATGGCTTGTAGTTTATATCACTTGACTAGACTAAACTCTGAGCCTTGAAAAATGTTTACATATTTGTTTACACTATGAATCTATTTATACTTGTTTATAGTTGAACTAATTCTTGCAACTTTACTTGTTATCTTCCTGCGGGACTTAGTATTTTTTGGCAAGACTTTCCATATATGTTTTTTGGGTGGAAGCAGTTCTTCATAGATAGTTAGAACAAATGACACATTGTCTCTTCCTTTTTTTGGTGGAAGCTTTACTATATACTTGTAATTACAAATTAAGTTTGCAATTAATCATTTTTTGTGAGGCATTTTTTGTATCTAAATAGTATTAGTTAATGAAATATACACAGCATAGTAAAGAATTAAGATTAATGTATTTTTATTTTTTGTAATTTATAATTTAGGGCAAATTATATATATTGAATTGAAATTAGTTTATAGTGTGTCCCTTGTGAAACAATAATTTTGTTTGTGGGTCTAGAATATTAAGGCCCAGCCTAGCAAAGCCTAATCCAAAATTCCAATCCAAACATTCCGAAAAAATTTGGTCCTTCTGAACCGACGGATTTCCTTTATAATCAGTTCGGTTCGGTTCTAAAAAATACTCACCAAAACCAATTGGTTTTTGACTCTATCCACCCGTCCCTATTCGATTCGACCGATGCTCACCCCTAGTCCAACCTATGCAAATATGTTGGTAAGGGTTGTTTAGTTTTAAAAAACATTTTTTTTGTTTTCTTTTCCTTTTTTCTTCATTTTTTAATTTTCTATTTTTCAGAACATAAAACATAAAATAAAAAATAATTTTTATTTGTTAATTGTTATTTTTCAGTTTTTTATATTTTTATATTTTTATTTTTTAATGAAATGCATTATAATAGCTCTTTAGCTAGTATATTAATTATTATTATGATTCATATGATAGTGTTTATTATTAAATCTTTTTTCTTTTATGATAAAATTCTAAATCATGTACATTTTATTTATTTTAATAAATCAACTTATTTTAAAAAATTTAATTTGTCCATTATATATAATAGAGTTTAAATAATAAATTAGGTTTATATTAACTAAAGAAAAATTGTAAATTTATTAAAATAGTCTATTAATCAATAATAATTTTATATTCCTCTAGAAAATAATCATTCATTTGATTATTAAAATACAACTAGATTAATAGTTTAATAATAATCATGCCAACATACTGCTCCCCTTACCCCATTTAAATTTGTAGAGACATTAGAAGCCTTGTTAGCAATGAATCATTCATGTTATTTGTTGCATTGCCTCATTTATTTAACAATTTCTTGTACGTGCCTTTTCTTTCCCTTTCCAAGTAGAAACACCTGAATTCTAGCAAACTACTAATATAATTCTAAGAACTAGACAAGTTGAATAGAGACTAATTACAAGGCAAATTGTATTGATGCAAGTACCGAAATTAAATATAGAAAAATTAATCTATGTAGTTGTATTAGAATGGTTCATCCATGGAATAAAGAAACCCAAAAGAGAAAAAAAAACACTGATTGCTAGACTAAAAAGAACTAGACAAGTATTACAAACATGAATGGAGATCATTTCCTTGTAGCTTTTGCCATTCTGGCTTTATCTTCTTCCTTTGCTTTGATCCTAGCCCTCTTCTGGACTTTTATGTTGCCATCAATGACCTTAAGGCTACTAGTAGTGGTTCATTCTTTCTTTTAATACCATATAATGTTTTGGATTGTGGGTTTTATCTATTATTATAATAAATGGTCAAATTCTATCAAGGTAAGTTTTTGTTCTTCATGTATTCGCTAACACACTGTAGTTATCTTTGCATGCAGTGTTCATCAATGGCAAATTCTATAAGGATCCAATGGTTGTAATAATAAATGATTTCTCATTTTTCGGTCTTAATATTCCTAGAGATACATTAAACAAAGTTGGATCAAATGTTAACTTATTAAATGTTGACAAAATACCAGGACTTAACACTCTTGGCATATCTCGGGCTCGTATTGATTATGCATCTTACGGACTGCATCCACTTCACATTCATCCTAGTGCCATAGAAATCCTAATTGTCGTTAAGAATTGGCTAAACAAATTTCATTATCAATTGAATTGAATTATTGAAATCAATCAAGAAAACAGAATTATAAGAATTTTCATACTCAAAACTCATGCCAACCCTTTAGTTTTTACAAGCCTTCTTTTTGTAAGGTAAAAGGATACCTTTGAAACAAGCTTTCATATGCCATTCACTCAAGTCTTTCCAATAGCTTTTGCAATAGGTGGTAGCTTCTTAATAGAACCAAAAGCAGGTATTTGAGAAAACCTTTAGAATAAATCAAATGAGCAAATGAGCAACGTAAATTAATGAGCTCGCCTAGCTCTTCAATACAGAGAGGTCCCAAAGTTCAATTAAACAAATTAGCTAGTACATTAATTATTTATTATTTAACATAAATGTATTAAGGTGCATCTTCTGATGTGTATTCCTCTAGTGATTGCCTAGGATGAGACTTCTGTGAGTGCAATCATCAGTGATATCTCCCTATGGATAGGCCCATTGAGCATCTGGTTCATCTCGATAGTATCGCCCCTTATATTTTTACTCCTCCAGACTCTGATTACTTCCCTGTACTTTACAACACTAACTATGAATATTAGTAGCGATGTATTTGTGTAATCTAGACAACAACCAAGCTTTTCATAACAAATGTATGCAAGTGTATGCATGCTATGTATGATATGCATGATCCTAACAGGCCTTCTGTGGAGAAGAGTTATGCTCGCAGCTCGGAGTATGAGAATAAGGTGCTTTATTAACAACTTGCGGATTTGAGCCTTGAATGCTTCAAAGTTAGTACTTCTGATGCTAGAGCTTCTGATACAGTTCCTCTAACAGATAATCAGTGGGAAGATGAAGTCCATTGTCTAATGACTCTTATATGGAGGAACTTTTGTTTGTTGCTTGTGGTTTACTTTTTCTGCCCCCAGAACTCTTCTCTTGATTCTTATATTTCAATGTTCATCTTCAGTCCTTGAGTGCAAATTCATTGTTTTGAGTCAAAATTGCCCCCAGAGCTATATTCTGCCCCCTGTTTCTGATAATTTTCCTTCATGTCTGTCATTAGTCTTGCTCTCAATGGAGGCTGGACAAGTGTGGAATTGATTAGCTTTGAAGAACTCTTGAGCCGAATATAAGGCTTGATATTGCCGCCATGATTGAGGATAACTACAAGGTATGGGTTCCCACCTAAATTCTCTAGATACAAAAAGACATTTGATTTTACAACCAAAATCACAACGTGGTGACAAAAAGAGAAAATAAAACTAAAATAATGATCTCATAGCTCTGATTTTTAGCTTTCATTATGTTTTGTGTTTCCAATCAGATATCTATGCAATATGATAACGATGAATATGCGATATTTGAACAATAAATTCAAATTCAAATTTACTCATTCATTAGGGCCAAAATGAGAACATTCATTACATCACATGATACAACTCTTGTTATTAGTCAGGCCTTCTGAAATTTTCTCATAAAAATATTTTCTCTCATTTTACCTGGTTAACCCTTTCATTCATTTTTTCTCTCTAGTTTTCTCTTTTCTTATTTCTCATATTTTTCTCTTCTTAAAAGTTATACCATGTGATATATAAATGTTCTTTAAGTTTTCATTCGTGCCCATACTGAATGAATCTAGTTGAAATTAAATTTATGTCAAACATGCATATTGAATCAATATCATAAGGTGCAGTATCATCAGGATGCACA
>CATIWM010224536.1:0-25854 GCA_949671775.1 Mallotus repandus
CAGGAAAGTGGTGGGGTCACAATGCCTCCTTAAAAACCACTCCTTAGACAAAATTTTATCAAGACAAGTAATTTTAATAGCACAATAATTAACAACAACTATACCCGACAATAGCTATTTAAATAGACATAAAAGAGAACACCAAAATTTAACGAGGTTCGGTCAATTATACCTACGTCCTCGGACACTACCAAAATAATATTTCACTAATTGAGGAAATATTACAAAAGAGAGAGAAAGAGTACAAATAGCCTAAATATAAGAGAAGGCTAATTTTATGGGATATCTAAACCAAAAGGGGGAGGAGTCTTTTATAGGCTTAAGACTCCTCCCAATTTTTCTTATTCCCGATGTGGGATTCCCATTTTGCTAAAAAATAACATCTATGGCCTAATTAGTGATAACAAAAGGAGAAGTAGATGGTGAGCTTAGAGTTCCTTAGAAGAAGTACCGAATAAAAAATCTTTTGCTTTCCATGATTTTGCATGTGCAATCAACATCACAATCCTTCTTTTAGGGGTAATGTCCTTGTGTTGGTCTACATATTTTCCCCTTAGATTAAGTTGCTTTCGTGATTTTTTTTTTCTGTTTTCGGTAAAATAGGAATGATAATGGAGTTTAAGTGGAGATTAGGCTATTGTGGTTAGAACAGGGAAGTGCCTAGTTTTTTTTTTCAAGCTATTTTATAAATATCACTTTAGGGAAACAACTATGTTGCTTAATGTCTTCGATTTCCTTAATATAGAGAATTACATCTGGTCTCCGTTACTAATTTTACTACTCATAATAAATGTTTTGCATCTTCTAGTTCATGTGTATCTAGTGTGTAGGAAATTATATTTTGCTATTTGTTTGTATTTTCATTTTTTTCTTCTCTCTGACAAACCTTCATTTTCCCTTTTCTTCTGAAGCTTTGCAGGTATGATGACAACACATCGAATGTTGAACAGGCACCATATTACTATTTGACTTATATTTAATTTTGTCTTTGATAAATGCAGATGAAGATTGAAAAAGTGACTCGTAGAGCACAAGAGCAATTTGAGATGGTATAAGAGGAACAGAGCAGGTGATTGTTTGCTCATTAATTGTGATATTTATGTTTGCTTCAATGGTCTACATGATTGCTAATTCTTGGAACATGTTAGTAATTTGATTTTCTCTCTTAATTTAAGAAAATTATGTGTTTCATATGTAATTAGGAGGTATGCGACTCATATATCGTCATTCTTTAGTGCAAAAATTTAGGATGTAAAAAAATGCATTTATTGAATGTCATTGAGTGCAAATTGCAGTTGTGGAGACATGGATGAGTTACAAAATGTATGTGTTTAGCAAGAAGTAAGAGTGGCAATATTGGGAATCTCTCTCTGTTGTGCACTAATGTCCCTTTATTTTCTGTGGGGAGTGCACTTTTCTTGTTTCTGATTGATGGCATTTGCAGGGAAATCTTCTAATGAAAGACCCAGTGAGAATATAGCCTGTGCAATAGTTTATATGATTCTGGAAGTTTCTTAAGTATGGTTGAATTGTAGTTACTTGTTGATTAACGTTGGTCAATAGGCACAGGTAGACTACTACTTTTCTCCCATTACTTTGTGGCTGTGTGGCTTATTTTGGCAAAAAACAAAAACAAATTTGACCTATTTGCGTATCTGCTTGGTTTTATCAGATTTGCCCTGGACATAGATTTGGACGCTCCAAAAGTTAGGGTTCCTATAAGGACAACTGGCTCCCTGAAGTCCGATGTGCATTTTCTTTTGGATTTCGGTCATTTTACCTTGCACACTGCGGTATGCTTCTTATTAAGACCTTTTTCGTGTAGCTTTTACCTTTTCCTGAAAGTGTCTCCCTAATTGCAGGAAAGTCCGGCTGATGAACAAAGGCAGAACTTTTATTCCCGTTTCTATATATCCGGAAGATATATTACTGCATTCTTTACAAATTGTGAGTCTGATTGTCAGAATCCAACCGTGGTTGTTCCAAATGATCGTAGTCAATCAATAACGTCCTGCATTCCTGAATCGAAAGGCAATTTTCATTCTCTTATTGATAGGTGTGGAATGGCAGTGATTGTTGATCAGGTCTAATATTTTACTTGATTTTTTTCCCAATCAGATGTGATTATTATTATTATTGGTTTTAATGCTCTCATTTGCTATCATTTTGTGGATTGCAACTGTAGACGGCGGGGTTTAGCGCGCGCCCAAGTTTATTGCAACCGCGACACTGTTTGAGCTCAGGGCTCTAGGGAATACACTAACCATTGTCACAAAGACATGGCGTGGAGATGAGGAGTCGCCACCCAGGGTAATAACTGGGACAAATTGAAAGTGGTGGTAACTCGATTCTCTAATTCAAGCTAGCACCACAACCAGGAGTTCTGGATATGGAATACCAACCTAAATTAATCTAAAGCCATATTAATTAGATCTATATGTGGGCTTGAAGCCCAAAACAAATAAAATTAAAAGCAAGCCCAAAACAAATAAAAAAATAAAATAAACAAATAAACAAATATTACATGATTTTTCTAACCCTAATTCCAATTACATACAACCTAAATTAATCTAAAGCCATATTAATTTTAATTGAATTACCAAGTGAAATCCTAATTTACTAACCCATTAAGAAACACACACACGTATAATTTCACTATTCCCACTATTAGGGCTATTACAATAATCTACTGAATAATAAAATTGACTACAAATAAAATAAAATTATGAAATAAATGAATAAAAAAATATAAAACTACATTCAAATATACAATTTTATCCATGGCATTCCATGGATCTTCATGTATTGATTTGATGGATGCAGTATTGATTCCCCTCAGAAGGTGATCACCATTAATGAAAGCCTATGACTTTGGTTGTGGTTGTCTGTGATTTTGATTTATTTGGATCTGATTCACGGCTAAAACTTAAAAAAAAGTACGTAAAGAATAAAGAAAATGGGTGTCTTTTGGTTGACGGCTAAGAATCAGAAAGAGGTGGAGAGAAAAGAAAAAAGAAAAAAACCTAGCCTCCCCCTCTACGTGAAAGAAAATCACGTATTTATAAAAACACCATCCTGTAACCCTAAATTAGTTACAGAATAAAAATTAAATAAATTATTTTATTATTTATCTAAAAAAAATAAATAAATTTTATCTACACATTTATCTAATAAAATAAAAAAATTATCAAAACAACCTAATCAAAATCTAATAATAAATGATAAATAAATAAAATAAATAAATAAATTTTTGAAAAAAAAAAAAATCGGTTCGGTTCAATTTTCGATCGGAAATCTGTAAAAAAAAAAACATTCAAAACGAAACAAAATGGAAAATGGCCAATATGGCCATCTTCCATAAAAAGGAGATGAACGGGCCTAACGGCCCATTCACTCCTTTTTTTTTTTTAACTTAATTTTTTTTTTAAATCTATTTTAAATATATAAAAAAAATTAATAATAACAATAATTAAAATAAAAATAATATTTCCTAAAAATAATTTACAATTTAGTTTAAAATCAACAAATCAAATCCAATAAATCTAAATTCACAGTCTATTTTCATCATCGGGTCCTCTGTCGCATCCATGCTCTAGTCGTCCCAAAATTGGGTGCTTACAATGCCATATATGGTCCATTAAACCGATGAAGGTTATAGGTTACAAGTTTAAATTTTTTATTAAAAAGTAGATAATTCCAGAATTATTTTGAGGCGTTCATTTAAGATAAAATTAAATATGCACCAGGAGAGGCTGAAACTGAAAGCGAAAGAGGCGGTGTCAGTAGAGCTCTCCCATATGTGATTTTTCTTGTTTTTTAATTGTTATTGTATTGTTTATTGTTGTACAAAAAGGAAGGAACTATTTATTAGAAATTTGTGACTTTTGAACTATTAGGATCCATACATATCCATGTAAAAGTAACCATATCTATTGCGCTAGGAATGAAATATGATTCATTTTTCTTGGAGTGATTAATAGGTTTTATTGCAGGTGACAAATTCTTAATTCATCTCAAAGTCCCAAAATCAAAGTGCCTTTTTTTCCCCTCCCAAGTTATGGGATACACTTTGGCTCTAAAATAAAAACACCATAAACTGTGTTAACACATGCAATGCAATGGAATAAGCTTTTTAATGTTACTCTTGTTCTAGCATTCACAGCGCTACATTACGTTGAGGATGAAAGCTCAGTGATGGAACGACAGATCCAAGAATCAAATTATCATTAAAAGCCCTTTTGTGGAAGGTATGGTATGGAAGTATTCGACAAATTATATTATGGATTCATGTCTAAATTACAATATAGACCACAGATCCTTCACACATGTGTGAAATTAAAAAAACACGCGTTTTTTACATTTTAATTTTTGAAAGTTATTCATTAACAGACTGACTGAAACACTTAATAGGATGAAAGCAAAAACAAGAAAAAGAAGAAGATGAATTACCTGAATTGGATTAAAAAGGGCTCATCGCTATCAGAAAAAAGAATAGATATATCTTCTTCTTTTTCTTGTTTTTGCTTTCATCCTATTAAGTGTTTATATATATATATATATATATATATATATAGATTGGGTGCCAAAGAATCTCAAGGATGGTATCAAAAGCCATGAATTTTAAACAAATGGGTAACCAAAGATTTGAAAGAAAGTTGATTTTGATTCAAAATGAATAAAATATCATTAACCTATCAATTTCAACTAATAAATTAGGGTGCAAAAATTGATGAACCAATATTTTATAACCAAACAAACAAACACAAAAAAAACTAAAAATATATATATATATAATAAACCTATATGAACCTCAACTCCATAACAAATGAACCTCTAAGTTTCAACTAATGAAGCTACATGCACATTCTAGTGAATTTGTACTGAAAAACCAAATAAATAAAAATAGAATGAACTTATATGAACCTTCACTCTATAACAAATGAATCTCTGAGTTTAAACTAATGAATTTATAAACACAAACTAATGAACCTATAATATTAATATTTAAGTAATGAAAAGAACCTGCATTATTATAAGTAATGAACTTACGGGTTTTATCTAATAAATCTCTACAAATTAAGTAATGAACTTGAAGTGTAAATATGATTAATCTATACTATTTAAGTAATGAACATCCATTATTTGATATTAATTTTTTACTTATATTTCTATTAATGAAAATGAAAATATTTATATTTATTTTTCTATTTAATAAATTTATATTTAATATTAATTATTTATATTTAATATTAATATTAATTTAAATGTAATATTAATATTAATTTTTATTTAATATTAATATTAATTTTTATTTAATATTAATATATTAAATTAATAATATTGTTAAGTAATAAACCTTATTATTAAATTGATTAACCTGTAAGCAAATACTAATGAACATACTATTCAATTATAGTGAACCTGCATTATTTACGTAATGAAATTGTATGTTTTATCTTTTTTTTTAGTAAAAATTTGGAGCACAGAAATCAGAAAATGCATCGGAGCATCTTAACTAAGTTGACACATTCTTAGTGTTAGCATCACACTTCTATAGTCCACATTTATTAAATTAAAAATAAAAAGAGTTACAAAGAACAGCCAAGCTTACAAAAAGAAAGCCTAGCAAAGCCTAACAAAAATGATAGGAGCCTTGCTTACAAAAATCTGAGCAAATAAAAGAAGAGCAAAAGGAGGGAGTCGAATCCCACCATATTGGAGAAGGATTAACAACCCCATGCTTAGCCAAACAATTAGCTACTTGATTGCCTTCCCTGAAAATGTGAGACACATGAAAGTTCATCTTAGAAATCAAATGTAGTCAATTCAACCATTTCTTGTGCAATTTCCATGGAACATCATTTGATAGTTGGCAGAAAAGATTTACCACCCACACTGAGCCACATTCTAACCATAAATACATCCATCCTTTTTCCCAAGTAACTTGCAGTTGATAATTCAGCAATGTGAGCGTGCAAACTTCCCACACTGAATGCAAAGGCACCACGAGGAAAGCCAGCCGAAGTCCTAAAGATTCCTTCTGCACCCGCTGCATATGGTGTTCCCAAAGAGGAACCATTTGTGTTCACTTTAAGCCACAAAATAGGAGGCAGATGCCAAAGCACATAAATCATCCGAGGAGCTCGACTAGGGATACTAGAGATTTTCAGCAACCTGAGAATGTGAAAATCCTCAAGAGAGTTGTACATTTTTCCTACACAAAAGAAGTTAGTCTCTTTATTGGAGGTCTAAAGAGATCGAAGGATTGCATGCACATTACACTACAAGAAAATACATGTTTTGTGACGATTGCAACTTTGATGAAATATTTTTTGTCATAAAATAATAGCTTTAAGTGACAAAATTAGTTGATTTTCATGTCACATTGTTTATATATGACGAAAACATCATTTTTCACATTTAATGATTTTGTTCGTCATTAAAAAATTATTATAATGACGATGAAAATAAATACGTCAATGTACATTGTGAAGGGAAAAGAGTTTAGAACAATTTTGGTGGGAAAATTTTTAATGACGAAATGTAGTAACTTGATGATGATTTCACTCGTAAACATTAAAATTATTTAATGATGAATTCCTATTTATCATTTGAAGTTCTTATCTTTAAACAACGAAATTTTTTCATCACCGATTGTCGATAAATGTGATGATAAACGACAATCGTTAGGAATATTGGACATTTAAAATCAGAACTTGTTTTTTGATGAAATTATTATTGTCATTAAAAAAGTTATTTAATAACGACGATAAGACAAATCGTCACGTAATCGAAAATAAAATTATATAATGATGACATACACATATTTTATGGGAAATTGAATTTTGTCGCAAAGTTTTAATTCCTTGTATTCAATAATATATGTTACAATATATCTTTAGTTTGTCATTATTAAGTAATTTTAAGTTAATGAAAATAGTTTAAAACATTTAAAAATATATTATTAATCCTTTGAATTGGACAATTTCATTTAAAGTATAGAAATTTTGAAAAAAGAAAAAAATAATAAAAATTTGAATTTAAATTGTACTATATATTTTGGAAAGCAAATATAATCATAATTATCATTCCTATTTTGATTTAATAATTTCTTATTGTTTTTAGGTTTTTGATTAATAAACTTTGTGTGGTTTCATTTGATGAAAGTTTAATGTTTGTTGTTTGTTTTCGAAAGTCTCATTATACTTGTTGTATATCTTCAAGGTGTTTCATTCAATTCCGTTGTTTATTTCATTCTTACCATCAACATATACGAGGTGCTGTTTAAGTTTATTGAATTGTACATGTAAATTTTTTCTTATTCATTAATAAACAACTTTTCATTGATCAAATTTGTATTATATCGTAATGCGTTATTATTATTGAGATTGAGGCATGAATTATAAGAACCTATAATTCTTTTTTGTTTCAAAACCTTAAATCTCGATTCAAAGAATGAATTGAAAGTTTGCTGTCATCTGCAAGGTACACGACCATGTTAATGACCGTGTATCGTGCAGATGTATTCAATGCATACATGTATATGGATTGCTATGTACACGGTCATATAAATGCCCATGTAATCAAACGTGTTGTGAACGTGTTCCATTCTGAATTAAATGTTTTCACATTTTTTCATAAAGATGATGTGACATATTTGTTATGTTTATTTTATAGGCTTCATCTATAATGGACAAACAACCATAAAAAAAAAAATCTATAATGGACAACCATTGGATACATGCTGTGAAATGGTCAAAGGCGCACATTAATGGGGTAAACTCTTTTATGAATTTTATTGAAATTAATATGGGTAAAGAGTGTCGAATAAATATTAATTCATATATATAAATTAAATTTATTTAACTTTTCACATATAAATAATCAAATAAATTATTATGTATGAATTTTTATTTTTATTTTTAAATTTTTACATATTTTAGAAAAAATAAAAAAAATAAATTTGCTATTTAAAAGAATTTCCTAAAAATTTAAGTTTTAATATGTTGTAGGTATTTTTAAATTTGACATAAATTAAATCTGATTAAAATTATATGTCTCATTGAGAAAAATAAATTATATATTATTATTGAGATCCATAGTTGAAGTTCTTGTAGTTTAAAAAGTATAGAGGAAGGGCCCCCACAATCTATTGCTATTCAATATCAAAGAATACGCTTAATGATCTGCAAACAAAACAAACACAACAAATAAAATTGCTATATTGATTGGTTAAACACAACAAACAAGTGAAGGGAGGACTCACAAAAAAGACTTGCAAACAAAATTGCAAACTATCAAAGCTACAAAACATTTCCTTGTTTAGATGTTGCTATATACGCAACACCAAATTCTTTTCAACATATATAATATTAATGATTTAATTAGATTTTTTATTCAATATGCAAAGACCTAAAATTATAAATGATAAATAAATATTTTTTATAACTAAAATAGAAATAATTTCGGGCTAATTTTATCTTTCATAATATGTTTGTGATTCTGAAGATTTATGTTTTAGCTATATTTTTCCTTTTTCATATTAATTATAAAGGAAACAAATCGGAATAATGCTTTTCTTCATGCAATGACTAAAACAATGCTTCCATAGATATTTAAGGTATGAATTTTAAATATTTATAAACAAAAACAAATAATATTGCACCATTTAGTAGTTATTTTTCTAATGAATTAGTGTTACAAACAACCTCCGTAGAATTCTTTATCATCTCTTAGTTTCAAGCAACCACTTTATCTTCTAATTACAAATGCATAAGAAGTGAACCAGGTATGATTCAATACTTATAATTACATTTTTATGTTTATGAGTTTGTTGTTTTTTGCTTTTTAATCACATATTAAAATAAAATTTAATAACATTTCATTCGATTTTTGTATTTCTTTATATGAATATACACTGTTATAATGGGAAAATAATTTTAAAGCATACCACATTATTTTTTAAGTATATTCATTGAATTATATTAAAAGTATTCATATAATATTAATATTAAATATTTTGATCTCCTCATGTACCAATTTATATTATTACTTGTTGCATTAAATTTTTCATTTAATATAATTGAATTAGCATGTTGTTTGCTTTGTTTGTACTTTATTCCATATTTTCAATTTTATATTAAACATGGCCGTCTATGTGCCCATGTACTATAGCATACATTATTTTAAACTAATTCCAACTAAACATGGGTGTGTGTTTACCCATGTTTAATTCTATCTCGTTTGTTTTTGTGAATTTTTTAATCATCAATGTATTACATGGTCCACAACTTGGCTGTGTGTTTACCCGTATTTAATTTTGTCTAATTTGTTTTTGTGAATTTTTGAATCATCAGCAAGTTACACGGTCCATAACATAACCGTGTGTTGGACTGTGTAAATCTTTCTTGTTTGTTTTTGTGTTCTTTTGAATCATCAGTATGTTATACGGTCCACAACATGACCGTGTTTTGGACTGTGTATATAATTTATTAAAATAAAAATATTTCATTATATTATTATAATACAAATAATGCATTATATGATACATAATCATATTATTTATTGAAAGGCAAATATTTTTTTCATTATTTGAGTAGGTTGTGAACAATGACATCAGGTTGCATACTTAGAAAGACACTGGGGTTGAACCAAAAGAAGGGCATTCAAAATACAAAAATACACAAAATCATGTTAGTAAATTGAACAAACATTTGAGTCAAAAAAGGTGTTATAGTTGCTACTAAAAGCAATAATGGAACATTTTACTTTTCAAAGACATAAAATTGTAAGAATTGCATCCAAATTATTGTCAATTATGCTATATAATCAATGTATACATTAAATATTGACATTTTAAATATGGTTTACCTATTTTATTTAATCATATGTTCTTATCAATCTTGTTTTCATTTGGTTGTCTCAAAAGGATATGAATGGAGCTGTTTGTGACAGAATTGATCTATATAAGGAAACACATTTTTTTGAAAAGAATGGTTGGTCGTCAGAACATGCGAAAAATAATTGGGTATGCATTTGTGATTAAAAAAAGTTATTTTAATTACAGTTGCTTTAAAATACTTACGAGTTTATTAGTTTTAAAATTTGTGTTAGAATTTGATGATTAAAAAGCGGGAGTGGTATGATGAAGAAGGAATTGGTAAGAATTTAGATGAAATTATCCTAGAGGTCCTTGGTCATGGTGGTGGATATATAAAAGGTCCTTGAGCATACGGAAGACTGAACATGATTTGGCCACTCTTAATTTGAGAAATGAACTTCATAGCACGCAACAAAAGCTTAATGACTCTGAGTCTTAAGTTAATGATTTGAAGAACCAAGTTGAAGAATTTGAAATTGAAGTTCATGACCTAAAGGATCAGTTAAGTCAACATGCTAAAAGCACAAAAAAAAACTCATGGCATATATGGAGGCTAGTGAAAAAAGACATTTAGTTTGCATTTTTTTTTTCAATTTTCAGTTATATTAATTGAACATTTTACTAGCCATATTTGAACAATTTATTTAAAGATACATTATTATTCCAATTTATTAATGTTATTTATGAACACAATTTTTGAATTATTTTTTTAAGATTTTTCACATTTTTTTACCATGCAATTTCTTAAGATTATTAGTTATACAATGTGACAATCAATTTCACAATTCAATCATCATCATATGGTTACGTTAAAGTGACCAAAATATTATTGTCATTATTGAATGTCAAGAAACAAATTTTACCTTTAAATTTTAATTACTTTTATGATGATTATAATTGTCAATTTAATTAAACAAATTGTCACGATTTATATTGGTCATTATAGTCACATTTTATATTGACGAAATTAAGTTATAATATGGAACAAATTTTTTTGCCATGTAAATAATGACAATTAATGACAAACACATTTTGTCACCAATTCGTAACAATTTTTTGTGACGAAAGTTCATTATCGTCACAGTATTACATATTTTTTGTTACGATTTATGAGATCAAATGGTGACAAATATGGAGTCACCAATACGATTCTAGATTTTCTTTAAAATCATCTTATTCGTCACAAAATAATTTTTATAGGTGACGAATTATGATATGTGTCATATAAACTATTGTTTTATGGTGACGAAATCAACACATTAATGACAGTTATTTTGTAAATAATATTGAATTTCATCATTATATGTCAATATAAAAAGTGACTAAAGTCATTATTGTCACTTTTAATAATTTTAAAATGACGAATAAAAAAACTGTCACTGCAACAAAATACCATGCACTTGTCATGACGATCGTTGTGACAACAAAAATTCGTCACTGTAAATTTATGGTGACGATTTCTTAAACTAATATGACAATTTTAGTTGTCACAAAATCACAAAATTTTTGTAGTGTTAGGAGTTGCATTATCAAAGATAGTTGCATTACGAGTGCGCCAAATAACAACCATACCATGAACAATCACTGAGCACCAAAGGGCAGCAATCTGAGAGCTAAATCCATGATGCATAGCATCAATAATAAGATTAAGCAAAGATCTAGAGGTGACTATTATGCTACCAAAAAGCATTCAAATAGCACTCCATATAGCAGCTGAAAAAGAGCAACGAGTAAATAAATGAACTCCATCTTCCAAACTATTTGCATAAAGAATACGCCTAGAAGCAAAATAGAAACCCTTCTTTAGTAAGTTATCCTCTGTTGGGAGATAACCCAAAACAACTCACTAATATATCAATGATTGGGAAGGGGGGAGAAACTCTTTCCAAAGAAAGGAGTGCCAAGGAACAACTCATATGGAAAAACGTAAATGTTGACCTTAGCAATGATCAATCTTGATCTTGATCTTAACAAACTTAATTTTTAATATTTAACTTTGTTTGTTTAAGTGTGTATAAGTTAGGACTTAATTAGAAAGTCAAAGTGAAGAATTATCAAAGAATTTGACCTTTGAGATTCAGGTTGGTTTTTGACATCCTTAGAGCTTTATAATGAGAAATTGATCTTCTTTACATTTGAAGTAGACATTACAAGCTTTCTGAATTGATCTTATTTGTTAAAATTTAAGTTAATTTAGGACTACAAATCTTCAGTTAAAATCAGCATATGCAGCTTTCATTTTAAGTTGCACAGCTCTTAGTATTTCAATAATATCTTGAGCTAGAGAAGTCCAAAAGAGGTGATTCAAAGTGATATGGAAAGCTAAGACAAATATCCATAACTTTTATGAAGAAATATTAGGATGATTTGATAGTCTTCAATGGCTAAAGTCATGATCCTGAAAGGGACCAAATTGCACCAAATTAAAGAAAACTTCTAGAACATATCCCGAGCCAATGTCACAACCAGGATCAGTGTGGTCATGACTGGGATTAGTGCGGTCATGACTAGGACCAACTCAAGATTCAAATTCAACGGCTATAACAGATATATTTTTGAATATCCTAACCGAGATTGATGAAATCCTGATCGGGACCAGAGAAATTACAGCTCAAAAGTCCAAATTTCATTCAAATGAGGTTTGAAATTGTTGGAAATGAAATTATTGTTTCTAACAGCTATAATTTAATTGCTCAACTATAAATACAACCTCCGAAGATCATTTAGAGGTTAAGAAACTTGTTTATTCATTATATACTTCAAAGCATTCAATTAAGCTCAAAATTCTCTTTAATTCTTTCTTATACTTGATAAACTCTAGCGAGAGTTTGGTGAGTGTTAGAATAGAAATTCTTATTCTTCTATTTTTGGGATTTAGAAAATGGGAAGTGAGGTTCTATTCTAAAGGAATTGGTTTAAGTGTTTAGCCATTAAAACACTTGGCAATTGGTTTTAGAGTGAGCCTTAAAACTTGTGTTTGTAAGGTTGTAAGAGTGAGCCTTAAACTTTTGTGTATACTCAATCTTGTGAATAAGATTGTGGGTAATTGAAAAATCCTAACTTGGAGATAAGTTAGGTGAAGACGTAGGATTGTTAAGAATCTAAACTCTTTAAATTTTTGTGTTTATCATTCTTCCTTCTCAACAATCTTTCAATTCTTGTTTATTTGTATTTAAGTTTTGATTTTTATTCGGTAGCCCTATTCACCCCCGCCCCCCCTCTAGGGCTCTTTCATTTGGTATCAGAGCTTGAATTCTAGGAACTTAATTGCTAGAAGTCAAGATCATGGGAAGTGAATCTCAAAATATTTCTTCTCTTAGACCATTCTTTGAAGGTAGTGATTACCCGTATTGGAAGTTCAAAATAGAGCTCTATCTTGATTATGATTCTATCAAACTTTGAGACATTGTCCGAAAAGGTTGGGAACCACCCAAAGCCACAATTAATGGTGTGGAAACTGAAATTGATAGAGATAAATTGAACGCCATTCAATAAGAAGGAAATCATAAAAATAAGAAGGCTATGATTACTCTAGTCTCTTCCATGACAAGAGAAGAATGAGGCAAGCTTCAACATTGCACTTTGGCCAAAGAAATATGGGAAACCTTGGAAAATCATTATGAAGGAAATGTTCAAGTAAGAAGTAAGAAGGTTCAACTCCACATGTATGAATATGAACTCTTTAAGATGAAGCCTCAAGAATCAATCATCAAAATGACAAATCGCCTTAATGCTCTTATCACCACCCTCAAGAAAATTGGTAAACATTTCACCAAGGAAGAAGTAAACAATAAGATTCTAAGAATCCTACCTAAGAAGGATTGGGAATCTCAAGTTACTTCAATTGAGGAAGCTCAAGACCTTGCTACTCTTTCAACCGACGTGATTATTGGAAAGCTTCTCACCCATGAGCTTACAATAAAGCAAAAAGGTAAAGAGTAAGAAGAGAAGGAAGAGAAGAAGAAGAGCATTGCACTAAAAGCTTCATAAAATGATGGTGAAGAAGAAACGCTTGAAGATTATAGCGATGAAGATGGCTATGCTCATAAGAAACTTTAAGAAATTCTTGAGAAAACAACTTACCTCAAGAATAAGAGACTTCAACAAAAAGTATGAAGGAGAAGGTAAGAAGAAAACAAAAGAAGTTACTTGCTATGAATGCAAGAAACTGGGTCACATCCAAAGTGAATGCCCTAAACTCAAATTCAAGAACAAAGGAGGAGCAAAGGATAGGAAGAAGGCTTTCAAAGCTACTTAGGATGACTCCTACGAATCCAAAAGGGAAGAGGAACAACAAGAAGTGGCCAACCTTTGCTTCATGGATCTTAAAGATGAAAAAGAGGTACCATCTATTTCTAACTCTTCTAGTGATTGTGAATATGATGATGATGATGATAATGAGAGCTCTATTACTAGTAAACTTATGGTTAAATGTAAAAACTTACTTGCTAAGAAGAAGCATTATAAGCATAAGTTAACTAGTTTAACCAAACTTATGGTTAAATGCAAAAACTTACTTGCTAAGAAGAAGCATTATAAGCATAAGTTAACTAGTTTAACCAAGGAATTTGAAAATTTAAAAATCAAATTTTCTAAATTAGTTAAATCAAATGATAAACTTGCTAATGGTTTAGAATGTTCAAATTCCTTGGAAGACCAACTTAAGAAAGAAAATGATGAAAATTATAAACTTTCTAAAGAGGTCTTAGAGTTAAAAAATTCCATTTCAAAATTCAAGAAGGGAAAAGAGACTTTAGATAGTCTTCTTGACTCTCAAAAATTTTATGGAGATACTCATGGAATTGGATACAAAAATGGAACGACTCCTTCATTATCATCACATATTAATTTTATTAAAGCACAGGATTCTATTGTATCTACATCATAAAATGAGACTCAAGCTTTCAAAGTTAAAAGGTCTCATATGTCAAATAATAAGGGAAGGTCTCATAAGACTCAACCTCCATTGACACAAAGAGGCAAGACTCAAACAAGAGCACCTCAACCAAAGCATGCTTATATGTACACTAGACATAATCATAATCGACATGCTATACAACACAACGCATATAAACATGTTGCATAAACCTATCAAAATACACATTGTCATTGTCAATGTATGTCTCACACTATGACTCAAAAGATTTATAGAAAGAATTCACCACCACAATACACAAGGCATGTTTCACACACTAGGAAAGCATATCATCCTAGGAGAAATAAATTTTCCAATGTTGAGTGTTTTTATTGCATGACCAAAGGTCACTCTAGCAATGTTTTCTTCTATAGAAGATTGCACTTAAACTTACTTCCTTTGGATTATCTTGAGACTAACCAACATAGGCCAAGAAAGGTTTGGGTTCAAAAGAATGTGTAAATTGTATTTTATAGGTATGCTTGAAGTCCACAAGAACAAAAAGTAGTTGGTATCTTGATAGTGGATGTTCAAGATACATGACCGGAGATAAAGAGCAATTCAACAAGCTTGATGCTAAGGATAAATGACATGTTACCTTCGGGGATGATGCAAAAGGAAAGATTATTAGCATTGGAGAAATCGGTAACTCTCAATCCTTATCTATACATCATGTATTGCTTGTTGATGGTCTTAAACATAATTTGCTTAGTATAAGTCAATTATGTGATATGGGAAACAAAGTCACTTTTTATGCTAAGAATTGCTTTGTTAGTAGTCTTAATGAAAAAAAAGAAATTTTTAGTGGTGAAATAGTTGATAATGTCTATGTTATTTATTTGAATAAAATTGATAACAAGGATATTAAATGCTTGATGGCTATTTCCCATGACACATGGATATGGCATAGAAGGTTAGGACATGCAAATTTTGAGCTATTGAATGATCTTTGTAAACATGAACTTGTTATTAGTTTATCAAAACTTGAATTCACTAAGGATAAACCTTGTGATACTTGTCAAAAGGAAAAACAATCCAAGTCTTTATTTAAGCTCAAAAATGTTGTGTCAACTTCTAGACTTGGTCCAAATAGAGTTGTTAGTCTCGGTGGAATGGACAATGCATATGTATTGGTTGATGACTACTCTAGATTTACTTGTTGGGTGTGTTTTTTTGCTCATAAGAATGATGCTTTTAGTGCATTTGAAAATTTTGCAAAAAGAGTTCAAAAAGAAAAAGGTTTTTGTATTTCTTCAATTAGAAGTGATCATGGAACCGAATTTGAAAATGAATTTTTCAAAATCTTTTGTAATGAAAATGGCATTTCATATACGTTTTCATCTCCTAGAACTCCTCAACAAAATGAGGTAGTTGAAAGGAAAAATCGAACTCTTGTGGAAATGGCTAGAACAATGCTTCATGAGTATAATTTGCCATTATAATTTTAGGTGGAAGCCGTTAACACATCTTGTTCCATTTCAAATCGAGTTTTCAAAAGACCAATTTTAAACAAAACATCTTATGTGCTTTGGAACAATAGAAAACCCAAAATCTCATATCTAAGAGTATTTGGATGCAAGTGCTTTATATTAAACACCAAGGATAATCTTGGAAAATTTGACTCTAAAGTCGATGAAGGAATTTTCTTAGGCTATTCTACCTCTAGCAAAGCATATAAAGTATTTAATAAAAGAACTCTTGTTGTAGAAGAGTCCATGCATGTTGTACTTGATGAATCTAACCCATTTGATCCTAGAAAGGATTTTTGCAGTGTTGATGATGATGTAGGTGAACTTGTGGATACAAATGCTCAAGAAGAAAATGCTAGCAAATCTTTAGAACTTGAAGGTCCAAATAAGGAAGAAAGTGAGAAGGCACCTCAATCTATCTTAAAGGATGATCTTCCAAAGGATTGAAAATTCAAGAAAGCACATCCTCAAGATCTTATCATCGATGATACTACACAAGGGGTAACAACTCATTCTAAACTTAAATCTATTGTTAATTTAGCCTTCATTTCTCAAATTGAACCTAAAAATGTTGATGATGCTTTGAGCTATAAATTTTGGGTCCTTGCTATGCAAGAAGAGTTAAATTAATTTCAAAGAAACAAAATTTGGACTTTGGTTCCTAAACCGAAACATCATCATATTATAGGTGCCAAATGGGTGCTTAGAAATAAGATGAATGAACAAGGTGTCATACCTAGGAACAAGGCAAGACTAGTAGCTAAAGGTTATAATCAAGAAGAAGGCATTGATTATGATGAAACTTTTGCCCCCGTTGCAAGGTTATAAGCTATTAGAATGCTACTTGCATTTGTATCATTCATGAATTTTAAGCTTTACCAAATGGATGTTAAAAGTGCATTTTTGAATGGTTTTATTGAAGAAGAGGTTTATATTGAGAAGCCTCCAGGTTTTGAAAATTTTGATTTTCCAAATCATGTATTTAAACTTTCAAAAGCATTGTATGGAATTAAACAAACTCCAAGAGCTTGGTATGAAAGGTTGAGCAACTTTTTATTAGAGAAATACTTCTCTAAAGGAAAAGTTGATATAACTCTTTTCATAAAGAAATCTAAAAATGATTTATTAATTATTCACATTTATGTGGATGATATTATTTTTGGTTCTAGTAACTATTTCTTGTGTGAGGAATTCTCTAAGTTAATACAAGGAGAATTTGAGATGAGTATGATAGGTGAGCTCAAGTTCTTCCCCGGATTACAAATCAAGCAATGCATAGATGGAATTTTCATTAATCAAACAAAGTATGCTAGAGACATTCTCAAGAAGTTTGGCATGGATGGAGTCAAATCAAGCAAAACTCTGATGAGTACCACAACTAAGCTCAACAAGGATGAGAATGACAAGCCGGTTAATCTAAAGCGATTTAGAGGTATGATCGGATCCCTTCATTATTTAACTGCTAGTAGACCCGATATAATGTTTTTTACTTGCTTGTGTGCTAGATTTCAATCTAGTCCTAGGGAGTCCCACTTGAATGCAATCAAAAGAATTTTCAAGTATTTAAGTGGAAGTTTGCATTTAGGACTTTGGTATCTTAGGAGTTCATCTTTTGACTTGATTAGTTATTTGGATGCAGACTTTGCCAGTAGTTTATTAGATAGAAAAAGCACTTTCGGAACTTGTCAAGTTTTAGGACAATGTTTAGTTTCTTAGTTTAGTAAGAAACAAGTTTTGGTTGCCTTGTCCACTGTAGAAGTAGAATATATTGTTATAAGTTTGTGTTGTTCATAAGTTTTGTGGTAAAAATAGCAATTAATGGACTATGGCATTCACATTGATCAAATTCGAATCAAATATGATAATACAAGTGCTATCAACCTTAGCAAGAATCCCATTCAGAACTCTAGAACTAAGCATATTGACATTAGACATCATTTTTTGTGTGATCATGTTCAAATTGGTGATATCTCACTTGAGTTTGTTGATACAAATACTCAACTTATAGATATCTTTACCAAACCTCTCAATGAAGAGAGATTGAACTTTATCAAGCATGAACTAGGCATGATTGATGGTTCTAGTTTGTCTTAATTATTTGTTTAAATTAATAAATTGATGGTTGGACTTGTTTTCATGTGAAATCATGTTGTGATTATCATATTGCCTTGATTGTTTTTTATATGATTTCTTTTAAATGTTTGATTTTGATTTTAACATTTTTATTTATTACTGAATTTTTTTAAAAAAAATGATCAACAAGGATATTCTTGCTCATACATTCCTCCCCAACAAAACTAGCTTCTTTTTATGTCCTTTTTCTTTGTTTGCACATCAGTATCTATTTGGTTTATTATCAGTATATTTTTGGTTTCTGAAACTTTAAGCTGCTACTTTATGTTTAAGTCCATTTTATGTCAGTTTATATTTAGTTTATTTACTATTTTCTTTCAGTTTATGAGCCAAGGGATGTATGTTTATGTCTTGTTTACAATTGATATTTTAAAAATCATTGTACTCCTATCCTTTTCGTTTATGCAATTTTATCAATTCAAGTTTTATATTATTTAATTCTTTTTTATTTTAACAAAGGGGGAGAAAAATTTGAGTTTGCTTAATTTTTTTTATTATCATTTATTATTATTTATTTCACTGCTATTTGTTACATGAATTGTAAGTTTGGCTACTTTTGTGTTAATTAATGATCATGTTATCATATTTTTCTCCATGCAAAAGGCCTTGTTTTGCTTACTTGCATAATTTCATTTAGTCTTTTACAAAGGGTGAGAAATATTTTTTTAAGAAAGTTGAACTTTCATGATTTTCATTGTTTTAGTTCTTGCTCTATATGATCATGTGATATGTATTATTTTTGTGATGCATTATCATGTCAAATTTGTCTTCTACCATGTTTATGTTTCTTAAATATTTTGTCAAGTATTTAATATTGTTATTTTTTTAACAAAAGAAGATAAATTTTAAATTTTATTTTTTTTAACATGCCAAACAAGGGGAGAAATAAAGAAATATATTTTTCTCATTAATTTTTATTTATTTGAATTTCTTACTTCTTATGGTTATTATTTTTATGATATGCATAATTTTAGGGGGAGTAAAATTAATTCAAGTTATCACACACTTCACTTTATATTATTCTCTTAAATTAAAAATAAGTTTGTCAAAATCAAAAAGGGGGAGATTGTTGACCTTAGTAATGATCAATCTTGATTTTTATCTTAACAAACTTAATTTTAAATATTTAACTTTGTTTGTTTAAGTGTGTATAAGTTAGGACTCAATTGGAAAGTCAAAGTGAAGAATTATCAAAGAATTCAACCTTCGAGATTCAGGAAGGCTTTTGGCATCCTTAAAGCTTTATAATGAGAAATTAATCTCCTTAAAATTTGAATTAGACATCACAAGCTTTCTTAATTGATCTTAATTGTCAAAATTCGAGTTCATTTGGGACTATAAATCTTCAGTTAAAATTGCTATATGCAGCTTTCTTTTTAAGTTGAATAGCTCTTAGTATTTCAACAATATCTTGAGCTATAGAAGTCCAAATGAGGTGATTCAAAGTGATATGAAAAGGTAATAAAAATATCTAGAACTTTAATGAAGAAATATTAGGCTTATTTGATCGTATTTAATGGATAAAGTCATGATCCCGACCAGGATCATGCAAGTCCCGATAGGGACCAAATTGCACCAAATTGAAGAAAACTTCTAGAACATAACCCGAGCCAATGTCACAACTAGGATCAGTGTGGTCATGACTAAGATCAGTGTGGTCATGACTAGGACCAGCTCATGACTCAAATTCAATGGCTATAACATATATATTTTTGAATATCCCGACCGAGATTAATGAAATCCTGACTGGGACCAGAGAAATTACAGCTCAAAAGTCCAAATTTCATTCAATGAAGTTTGAAATTGTTGGAAATTAAATTATTGTTTCTATTCTAATAATTATAATTGAATTGCTCAACTATAAATACAACCTCTGAAAATCATTTAGAGGTTAAGAAACTTATTTATTCATTATATACTTCAAAGCATTCAATTAAGCTCAAAAATCTCTTTAATTGTTTCTTGTGCTTAATAAACTCTTGTGAGAGTTTGGTGAGTATTAGAATAGAAATTCTTATTCTTCTATTTCTGGGATTTAGAAAACGGGAAGTGAGGTTCTATTCTAAAGGAATTGGTTTAAGTGTTTAGCCATTAAAACACTTGGGAATTGGTTTTAGAGTGAGCCTTAAAACTCTTATTTATAAGGTTGTAAGAGTGAGCCTTAAACTCTTGTGTATACTCAATCTTGTGAATAAGATTATGGGTGATTGAAAAATTCTAACTTGGGGATAAGTTAGGTGGAGACGTAGGATTGTAGAGAATCCGAACTCTTTAATTTCTTGTGTTCATCATTCTTTCTTCTCAACATTCTTTCAATTCTTGTTTATTTGTTTTTAAGTTTTGATTTTTATTCGGTAGCCTTATTCACCCCTCCCCCCCCCCCCCCCCTCTAGGGCTCTTTCAGTAAATGATCATAGGAGCTTTTAACAGTAAGCTTACCATCGACAATAATTGTCCAAGCCAGGATAAAAATCTGAATCTGAATGAATAAGAGAAATCACCTGAATCCTAGCCTTGATTGCATCATTCATGATGTGTTGCAAATTCCAATCACCATCAACTAAAAAAGAGGACACCAAGTCAACTAAACCACGTTGCTCAGAGGTTGGAATTTGAAGCCGATCAGTAATGGGAGGAATGATCCATTCTGAGGTCCAAAAATTGAGAGAAGAATGCTAACCTATAAACCATTAAATTTCAGACCGAAGGGTGGAGTAAATACCTTTTATAGAGCACCAAATTGAAGAATAGAAATAAGTTGCACGAGGAATGCCTGAAGAATGTAAGAATCGAGGCCGAAGAACTAAGATGGGATAATCCTGAGAAATAATTAATTTCCAAGCCAATTTGTTAAGCATAGCATCATTAAGACATTTTAAATTCTTAATACCCAGTCTGCCTTCCTTAACTAGAAGATAAGTGAATTTCCACGGCACCATAACCAAAATTTTTTCATTCATTGAACTAGTCCATAAAAACTTTCTCGTGCAACATTTTATCATGGAAAGAAGAGAAATAGGCCACTTGTAAACTGCAAAAGAGTGAAGTAACGAACTAGCTAGTGATCACCGATTAAATAAGAGTCATGCGTCCTGCCATAGAAAGAGCTTTCCCTTTCCACTTAGAAAATTTGTTGCAAACCTTGTCAGCAATAGGTTTTAACCAACGCTTTCTAGGAGCACCCGAGAACAAAGGAACCCCTAAATACAAAAAAGGCAAAGAACCTTTTTAATATCCACCCCTTGCTGAAGTTTGGAAATACGAGCAGTTAAAAGAGCAATACAAAAATATACTGCAGACTTGGACCAATTCACTAATTGCCTAAACAAAGTCCCATAAAGAGAATCTTGCTATTAATCATAACTGATAATCTTGAAGAGGAAAATAAAGAAAGAATCCAATCCCGAAAAGTCAAGGAGAATCCGAAAGCCTCTAAAACATCAAGCAAGAAATTCCAATCCACAGTGTCAAATGCCTTTCTAATATCAATTTTCAAGGCCATGTTGCCTCTAAAACAATATTTATTCATTAGATTCACTCCTTCTAAAGCTCCTGCTATACAACAAGAAATAATTCTAGTAGCAATTAAAGCAAGTCGATCTGCTAAGATATCAGTAACAATTTTAAAACTGAAGTTACTAAGAACAATAGGCCTAGATTGCTCAATAGAAATAACATCAGGCACTTTTAAAAGTAAAATCATGATACCAGAATTCAAACCTGAGGTGACAAGTCCAGAATGAAAGAAGCTACAAACAGTAGCACACACATCATATTTACCACATCCCAAAATGATTTATAGAAAATCCCCATGAATCCATCTGGGCTTGGAGCACTATGCATATCCATGTGGAAAAATGTATGCTTAATTTCCTCAAAAGAAGGGCATCGAAGTAGCATCAAATTTTCCTCCTCAGAAACTATAGGAGGGATAACCGAAGAAATGAGCTAAATATTAGAGACCACTAATGAATCGGTTTTGAATAAATTTTGGTAAAAATCCAAAATGTGGTGCTCAATGGTAAAAGGATCATCAGTAATTACCCCATCCACCATAAGATGATGAATGCATTGCTTAGATTTTTTTCTTGCAAATTGTTGGTGGAAGAAAGTAGAATTTTGATCTCCTGCAGCAAGCCATTTAATTTTACTGCACTCCTTTAAGAAAATCTATTACTGCTTTAAGCATCTATCCCAATCCTTATGAGCTTACAACTCCTCTTTAAGCAACTCATCCGAAATGCCCAAGGAAGAGATTTGAGATTGAATATTTTGCAAAGACAAGCTAGCTGAGTTAATATTTGCTTCAAGCCGCCCAAAAGAATCTCGATTCCATAATTTCAAAGCATAGAGCAACCGCTTCAACTTGGCACCCAAAATTTACATAAGATGGAGACTGTCAAGAGGGAAATTCCAATGTGGAAACCAAATCTCAAAGACATGTGGTTGCAGGTCAAGAGCTTCAGAAATTCAACTTGTTAGGTTTTCTGGTTACTCTTTTTGAAAGAGAAACTTGATATTTCTGTTTAGAAGGCTTTTTCCTAGTGACTATTTACCATTGCTCTTCCCTTTCAGCTTTATCTGCCCCGAAGATTTTATGTTGGTCGTCATCTGTCTCCAAGTCATCTACTCCCCTATGTTCATGTTATTGATCAATTTTGTCATGGGGCGGAGAAGTGCAAGAACCATCAACAGTCATGTGTGGGGCCAATATAGTGTCCATAACAATGTTACTAGCATCAATAGGTTCTTGATCAAGCATAACAGTAACCGTGATATCCTCCTAAACCTTCTCCAAGGATGAGTCATAAAAAGCGTGAGGAATTTTATACATCCATTTTACTTGGCTTTGAAGCTTGTAAATCTAAAGTACGTGTATGGATATCTGCCTCAGGTGCATGGGTTTTTGTCTCAGTATCATCTTTCTCTAAAGGAAGTACCACCACAAGATTTGTAGCCTTAGGAATAGGTTTTGTGATTTAATATAAGCTATCAAATGCATTATAGAGAGGAATTGCATTAGGTTGAATAGTTTTTGGTTTCCAGACTTTTTGAATAACTTCCTTGCGTAGAGCTTCAATTCTGATGGAAGATTTTGAATTGAAGTGACAAACTTTAGCATCATGCCTAATGTTGGAACATAAACTACAAAACGATGGCAAATTTTCATACACGACATCAACAAAAAAGCTTTTCCCCACACGTTCAACTATGAGGTTTTCCAACAATAGGGCAGATAAATCAATGTTAATTAGAACACGAGCATAGTGTCCAAACTTGCCTTTGATAGTTGCTGCATCCAATTTTAAAAGAACACCTACACTTTGTGCAATAGAAGTTAGAATCTTTGAATGCCAATATTCACTAGGCAATTTGTAGAAACCAACACATATCTAAGAATTTGATGCTTTTTGTGCCATCGGATCAAAATCAAATTGCTATGGTTGTAAGCGTAAGATCCCTAGTTTAAGAGCAATTGCTCCTCAGCTCCATACTGCTATTTTTTTAGAACTTGATCTCAGAATGACATTATAATACCCCCGACCCAAAGAGATTAACTTCCAGTTATTAGACAGTCCCCAAACCGAAGAAAGTTTACGTTTCAAGTCAACCAACTTCCATGGAGATTCACCCTTTGATAAAATAATTCAAGCAATCAACGCATATTGGCAGACAGCTAACTATTGTTCATAAACATCTTGATCAATTTTGATGGCGATGAAGCCCCCTTTGTTGATTGCAAGCGAAGCGCTTAGATATTTCGATGTTACATCAAGAATGGTTGCGAAAGAAGAAGCTTTTGTAGTGGCAACGTACGATGGCCTAGCTGAAGCGAATAATTCCTTATGCCTGGGAAATTCCATTATCAAAAAGAATAGAGGGTAGGTGGCCTGGCGGCGCCGCCTGGCGAACAAGTTTTGGAAGGGTCAGAAAAATATTAGACTCTTAAAACCTAACCAAAAACTTGCCTTGAAGAAAATTTTTTATAGTGCATCAGTTATTTATAGTGCATAGAGGAAGTGCCATTTTTATCAAGTACTTTGCCTCTTGCTAACTTGCCATTTGACACGGTAGATTTTATATACAAGTTGCTTTGCCTTGAAGAAAATTTTTTCTAGAAAATTTGCTAGCAATATTAGTAATAATTTGCATTTGTATGTAGATGTTGATATTGAGAGGTTGTCCTTTGTTGTTTTTTGTTCCTTTCACAGGACAAGCAGCTGATGGTGCTTATGCATAATGCTTGATCTGAAGAGAAGGCAAAAATAAATAAATAATAATGTGTTAAAAATTGGAAATATTCTTCTACACATTAAAATTTCTTACCTAAATAAAAGCACATGCTACCTAAACTATTCTTATTATTGTATCAAGTTGTGGCTGGTTGTTTATGACTGAGAGAACGATTTTACAAAGCTTGAATGAGGGGTATATTGCAACGTTGGTACCATAATTTTTTCTATATTTTAAAATGGTACCAGATTTCAATTTTTTTCTTTTCAGTACCACAAGTTCTATTTTTACTACAGATTAAAGTACCTCAAACATATCCGATTAAATTTAGCATACGTGGCAGCCTGAATAAGTATATTTTTTTTATATTCGCCATGTAAGCATCCAATTAAGCAACCTAATCATCTTGTGGGCTCCATAAAATAAAATTTACTAAAATTTTATTTTTATGGGGCCCATAAGCAAATTTTTTTCTATGGGGCCAACAAGATGATTCGGTTGTTTAATGGGATGTTTACAAGATGAATATACTAAAAAAATGTTTATTCTAGTTGCCACATATGCTAAATTTAATTGGATATGTTTGAGGTACTTTAATCTGTAGTAAAAATAGAACTTGAGGTACTGAAAAGAAAAATATTGAAAATTTGGTACCATTTTAAAATATAGGACAAAATTATGGTATCAACTGTCACACCTCGTCTCACGTAGCCCAAGATGGACGTTTAAAATCAACCATTCAACAAAGGATTTAATTTAATCAAAATATATATTAATTATAATTATATTAGTTAAAAAAATTAAAATAAGCTTGATGTAATCATGTAATTGAAAATGAGAAAACCTTCCTGTAATTTGATGAACTTATGATTGATAACTATAACATAAGATTATTAGGTAATATAGGAAAATCACATTTTTATAACTAGATTGATATAAATCTTTGCAAACCAAAGACATGGTAGAGTAAACATTAATAAGCAATACAAATCACTTTTTTACATAGATGCTTTACACAAAGCCTAGCCACCAGTATTTGACTTAAGAATATATCCTTTTACAATACTTATATAAAGATAATTAAGAAATAAAAATACTAGGCTTCTCTAACGAGGATGTTGGCCAACCTTAATCTGAACTTCTATACACCCTCTCTCAGCTCAATCCACCCACTATCAAGCCCTGTTATCTGAAAAAGTTTGTAAAACAGAGTAAAATGAGTA
>CATIWM010224676.1:0-19565 GCA_949671775.1 Mallotus repandus
TTTGTACATTCTCAAGCATTCAATTAAAGCTCAAAATTCTCTTCAATTCATTCTTGTATTTAGTAAACTCTTGTGAGAGTTTGGTGAGTGTTAGAATAAAAATTCTTATTCTTCTATTTTCTGGGGTTAAAGAAAAGGGAAATGAGGTTCTATTCTAAAGGAATTAGTTTAAGTGTCTAGCCATTAAAAACACTTGGGAATTTGGTTTTAGTGTAAGCCTTGAAAACACTTGTGAATCAATTTTTGAGTAAGCCTTGAAAACTCAAGTTGAAAGGTTTGAGTTGAGCCTAAAACTCAAGTTGTAAAAATCAATCTAAGGGAATAGATTATAGTGATTCAAAATCCTAACTTGGGGATAAGTTAGGTGGAGACGTAGGATTGTTGAGAATCCGAAATCCTTAAATTCTTGTGTTGATCATTCTTCCTTCTCAACATTCTTTCATTTTGTTTATTTGTTTTTAAGTCTTAATTTTTGTTCGATAGCCCTATTCACCCCCCCCCCCTCGGCCTTTTGGACATTATTTTAAAATTCATCTTTTACACAAATCTTAAATTTGGAGAGGTTAAAGAGTTTTCATAACCTTCAATTCCAAGCCATGGATAGATTATGCATCATTGTGCATGCTAGCTTACATATCCACAACAGTGCTTCTACAAATTATTATCCTCATAACCGAAATAGCAAATTGAGATACATCAAGCATAAAAATAGCAAATAACGATCAATCAAACCTTTTTTAAATGATGACGATCTTGTAGATGACCTATTGATGGAAATTCTCTTCATACTACCTCTAGATTTAGTATGTCATTGTAAATCAGTCTCAAAGCGTTAGCTTTCTTTGATTAATAGTCAAAGTTTTACCTGACTATATGAGCTTGACAAACCCATTTGCTGGGGTGCTCTAATTTTTAATAAATATGTTGTCTTTGTTACACTTCCTAAAAGCTCTTGTGAAGTAGTTGATCTTGGCACCAAGACTAAATCACCTTCTAAAATCTTCAATCCTTCTTTTGGTTTCCTACTAGAAGTTGTTAAGATACTATCTTCATGCAATATCTTGGTCTTATGTAAAAGCCACTTAACAAATAGTTACTATATTTATAATCCACTTACCAAGCAATGGGTTACAGTTCCTCCAGTACCCTTCAAGTGCTATAATCTAGATGTTAGCTTTGTCTGTTATAGCAGCTATGATCTAAGATTCAAAATAGTATTAGTTAAAGCACAAGCAAAAATACCATGTTTTTATTCTAACAGTGGAACTTGGAGTCAGTATTTTGTGTCATGGTCACCATTGGTTAACATGATTGCTTGCAATGGAAAGCTTTATGGGTTGTTGATTAAAAACTTTATTTATATGATCCATTCAATAAACCTAATTAAGTGGAAACCATTTGTTAACATGTTGGTCCTATCCCTATCCTTATGAAATGCATCCTTATGAGCCTGCGCATATTGAACAACATCAGGCAAAATTTGTTTCTATCAATTTATTGAAACCGCACGTGAAACTCGTAATAATATGTGTCTACAAGTGTGGGAGCTTGAAGAAGATGAAAGTAGCAAATGGTGTTTTATAAAGAAAATTTATTTCAATGCTATAATCTCAAACATTCTCCAGGAGGAAAGATTGTACAAGTTATGTATCATAGCTTTCAAGGAACATAATGCGAACATAGCGTGTTTTTGGATGGTAAACCATGCTGTGAGGTTGAATATGAAGACAATAATGGTGAAAGTCTTCTTATATGATATACCATGGGATGATGTCCATCCATTTCTTTATCCGTGTCAAACGCCAGTTCCTCAATGTATTCACAGTTCATCATATATGGTTATTTATTTTTGTTGTCTTTGCTGTTTAGTTTCTTTGGTTCTGGTTTTTGTATGTTTTTTATTTTTTTTCGTGTTTGGCTTAGTTTAGAGAGGATTTCTCATCACCTTTGTTTAATATAAAGTAGGTTTTTTTCTTATTATTTACATGATTGAATAAAATCAATTTTATATAATATAAAAAAACAACTTGATAACTTAAGTTTTTGAAAGAAATGGTATAATGGGACCAGGCTATGTTGTTATGTTTCAAATGCTTTTCTCAATAGTTGAACCTAATACAAATAAGTTCAAATGGTTATGGTGTATTAGGACTTACATTGTTGTGCAGTAGATGGCAGTTAATGATGGAGTATTCTTATAGTCCAAGAAGTGTTGAAACTGAAACTGCAAAATTTATTAAAAATGGTGATGTTAGTGGGAGTAATGAACAACAAAATATAGAGATAAAGGAAATTAGTGTAAATGATCTTTTACACATGAGTGTTCCTTCATCCATTACTTTACCAAATGATGTTCCAAGTGTTGATGGACATATTGATAATACTAAAAAACATTTGAATGAAGAACCATCCCATCAAGTAACTAACTCACATATAACTGATGCAAATGAACCACAAGAAATAGTAGTTAGAAGATCTCAGAGAGAAAGGATATCAATTATTTCGAATGATTATGTGGTATATTTATAAGAGTCAGATTTTGATAGTGGAATTAATGAGGATCCGGTTTCATATTCACAAGCCATAAATAGTGCCAAATCTGATAAATAGACTAATGTCATGAAAGATAAGTTGAAATCCATGAAGCAAAACAATATTTGGGATCTTGTTGAATTACTAGAAAATTGTAAAAGAGTCAAGTGTAAATGGGTCTTTAAGACAAAGTGCAACTCAAAAGGCAACATTAAAAGATTTAAAGCTAGACTTGTTACTAAGGGTTATACTAAAAAAGTGGCATTGACTATAAAGAGACATTTTCTCTAGTCTCAAATAAAGATTCATTAAGAATAACTATGGCACTAGTTACTCATTATGACTTAGAGCTACATTAAATGGATGTGAAAACAGCCTTTCTGGATGGAGATTTAGAGGAGGAGGTTTACATGAATCAACCTGAAGGGTTTTCTTTGGAAGGAAAAAGTCAAATGGTGTGTAAACTCAAGAGACTTAAACAAGCTTCCTGACAATGATATATTAAGTTTAATACTATTATTACTTTTATTGGTTTTAAAAAAAATATTGTTGATCAATGTATATACCAAAAGATCAGTAGGAGTAAGTTTATATTTTTTGTCCTATATATTAATGATATCTTACTTGCTTTTTGTCCAATATATTAATGATATCTTACTTGCTGCTAATGATTTAGGAATAATGTATGAGACTAAAGAATTTCTTGCAAAGAACTTTGAAATAAAAGATATGGGAGAGGCATCCTATGTAATTGATACATAAATTTTTCATGATAGATCACGTGAAATGTTGGGACTGTCATAGAAAGCCTATATTGAAAAAGTTCTTGAAAATTTTAACATGAATAAATGTTCACTTGAGATTGTTCCCATATAGAAAGGTGACAAATTTAGTCTTATGCAATGTTCAAAAAATGATGTGGAACGAAAATAAATGGAATCAATTCCACATGCTTCTGTTGTTGGAAGTTTAATGTACCTGCAAACATGTACCAGACCAGACATTAGTTTCGCAATTGGAATGTTAGGCAAGTATCAAAGTAATCCTGGAATTGATCATTGGAAGGCTGCAAAGAAAGTATTGAGATACCTTTAAGGAACAAAGAATTATTTGCTCACATATAAGAGACCCAATGAACTAAAGGTGATTGGATATTCAGATTCAGATTTTTTAGGATGCCTTGATAGTAGAAAGTCCACATTTGGTTACCTATTTCTATTAGCAGAAGCAACGGTATCATGGAAAAGTGCAAAATAAATTGTCATTGCTTCATCCACTATGGAGGCCGAATTTTTACCATGTTTAGAAGCCACAATTCATGCATTATGGATGTGAAACTTTATTTCAGGACTTGGGGTTGTCGATACCATTACCAAGCCGCTGAAAATTTATTGTGATAATTTCATAGCATTATTCTTCTATAAAAATGACAAACACTCAAAGGGTGCCAAACATATGTAATTAAAGTATTTTATTATTAAAGAGAAGATTCAAAAACAAAGAGTGTCTACTCAGCACATTAGTACTAAACTTATGATTGCATATTCTTTAACGAAAGGCATACAACTAAAATTATTTAAGGAACATATTCTGTAACGATGATTAGGATGATTGATTATGTAATGACACTTTGAGCTCTATTATGTGTTTTTTATATGCATTACGGATTTCCCATTTCTTATGTTTGTGTACACATGATTTATTTAAAGTTAAGCAGGAAAGTCATTATATGACATTATCGTGGACCATTATGAAATTACATTTTGAATGTTTTCAATTATCAATATGATATGACAAATTGTAAGTGTTGTAGTATATGAAAGGGAGTGTTTACAGGACATAACCGCCATAACTCGCACTTAAAAATTTTCATATTATACTATTATGATAAAATCATAAGAGATTAACTATTATGAGAACAATAAGAGTTATATTAAATTTAATCGAACCAAGTTAAAGAATGTTAGAAAATAAGCCCATAGAGTGTGGTCTAATTAAAATTAATTAAAGTAAAATATTAATCCTATGGGATTTTGTAAATTAATGTCATACGTTGATTTTAGGGTTACGTGAAGGACGTAGCAGATTAAACCATTAGAAATTCTATTTTTAAAACTTTTCTTAACTAAAACACTATCATATATAATCCAATAATAATTTAATAGTTATCAACACAAATCCTAGACATCATAATTTTTCATATTCATAAAATATCTATTATAGTTTTTTAGTATTATTTTGCCATCATCTCCCATTTGATTAGTCCCCCTACATATAGGGCCAACATGTAATTTTAACCTAAAAAAATTTATCTTTTAGTGCCATAGATAGCACTATTCATGTCACTACTAACAACATATATCATTGTTCTAATTTTAAATTACCAAACACAACAAAATCTATAGTTTTTATTTTCTCCCTTTCCTTTCCCTCCTTTTCACTTTAAAAAACCTTCTCTTCCCTACCCTCTATAGTTGGGAAAATTTTATAATGATCCTAGTTTATTTGATGAGTTGGAAGGTCAAACCAATATTATCAAGCCATTTAGGGTTCACCCATGTGCTATAAGGTTTTAGTTTTTATCATTTTAATTAAATACTCAAGTTCTATTCGTTTGGCCTTCGAACTCATCAAAAGCCAGGACCACTATATAATGACTCACTATAGTTGTCATGCATAGTGTAAATCGAGAATGAGTTATAGTTGAATATTACCCAAATTATTATGGATGACTGTGAGACCAGTTTGAAACCTAATTGGGTTTGGATTTGGAACACTTCTATCTTGTTCTTCCTCCTGACAAACACTTGGCTTAGTTTAGAGAGGATTTCTCATCACCTGTGTTTAATATGAAGTGGGTTTTTTTCATGTTGTTTACATGATTGAATAAAATCAATTTTATATAATATAAAAAATAACAACTTCATAACTCAAGTTTCGAAAGAAATGTTAGAATGGGACCAGGCAATGTTGCTACTTTTTAAATGCTTTTCTCAATAGTTGGTCCTAATACAAATAAGAATGGTTATGGTGTATTAGGACTTACATTGTTGTGTTGTATATGGAAATTAATAATGGAATATTCTTATAGTCCAAGAATTGTTGAAACTGGAAATGCAAAATTTATTGAAAATGGTGATGTTAGTTGGAGTAATGAATAACAAAATATGGAGATAAAAGAAATTAGTGTAAATGATCCTTTACACATGAGCGTTCATTCATCTATTACTTTGCCAAATGTTATTCCAAGTGTTAAAGGACATAATGATGATAATATTGAACAACATTTGAATGAAAAATCATCCCATCAAGTAACTAACTCACATATAACTGATGCAAATGAACCATAAGAAATATAGTAAGAATATCTTAAAGAGAAAGGAGATCAACTATTCTGAATGATTATGTGGTATATTTACAAGAGTCAAATTTTAATATTCGAATTAATGAGGATCTAGTTTCAAATTCACAAGCTATAAATAGTGTCGAATCTGATCAATGGATTGATGTCATTAAAGATGAGTTGAAATCCATGAAGCAAAACAATATCTAGGATCTTATTGAATTGCTAAAAAATTATAAAGGAGTCGGGTGTAAATAGGTCTTTAAGACAAAGCACGACTTAAAAGGCAACATTGAAAGACATAAAGCTAGACTTGTTACTAAAGGTTATACTAAATAAAGTAGTATTGATTATAAAAGACATTTACTCTAGTTTTAAATAAAAATTCATTAAGGATAATTATGGCACTAGTTGCTCATTATGACTTAGAGCTACATCAAATGGATGTGAAAACAACCTTTCTAAATGGAGTTTTAGAGGAGGAGGTTTACATGGATCAACCTGAAGGTTTTTCCATGGGAGGCGAAAGTCAAATGGTGTGTAAACTCAAGAAATCAATATACGAATTTAAACAAGCTTCTCGGCAATGGTATATTAAGTTTATTACAATTATTACATTTTTTGGTTTTAAGGAAAATATTGTTAATCAATGTATAAACTAAAAGATCAATAGGAGTGTAAGCGACCGACCTTCTTTCTCTCATGGAAAGGCTTTGTGTTTTTTGATCCCGAGGGACATGGCAACTTTACCGAATAAGACATTCGTTCCATTTATGGGACAAGGACAAATGATTGGTTTCAAGGGGATGCAAGATGCTTTCTGTTTGGAGTCGCCACCTGGTTTTTAAAAAATCAGAAAAAGACGAAAGGGACGACATCGGGTCACTCAACGAGTACTGTCCTTAGTAAAGATTCTAAGCCCGAGAGATCTCATATACTTTTTGGCTATTTCTCATTATGATACTTAATCTATGGCTACCACAGCACCCTAGGTTTTGTATGAGAGTTAATATATTACACATTCACAAGCACAAGATAATAACGAAAAATAGGAGAAATTCAGCATGATTATTTACAAGGCTTTCTTAGTAAATACATTTAAGAGAGAAAAAAGGTACGGAATTGTAAATCTAGTCCTAATCTAGAAAACATCTACAAGAGAGAGGTTAACACAACTATGTGCAATTCCATCTATTCATCCACTCGGATAGTAGATAAGCACACAAAAAGATGATTGATGCATCATGAATGATTAAATAGATACACGTAGTTCATGCTCTTACAGGAATTATCATAAAGCATTTCTAAATGATAAGATAAATGATGTTTGCATCATTGGACCGTAATACCAAAGTTGTAGCTTAGATAAGTAAGCTTTCATGTTTATTGAATGAATATTGATGCAAAATGATAGTTTATTATGAGCAAAACATAGCAGAAATTATTCAATTAGCATGCAAATTGTCAGTCCCATCACACAGATCACAATAATTTTTCAACTTTTGGTGATGACAGAATAAAATGTAGAATAATAAAATAAACATGCAAAAATGATTATTTGGTCCTCAAATTCGACTAAGCTCGTTTTATGTTTCTGAAGATTTAGCTTCATTGGATTTTCAAGTTGTCCTCGTCAAGAGGTTGAAAATGACGTGTGTAATGCAAATTCGTATACCTTTGAAGCGTGCTTTGACAAAGATGAGGGTGGATTTGGTTCAAAAGTGGTTTAATAAATGCTATGAAAATGCAGTAGGTGAGCCAAAAGTGTATAAATTGGACTCTTGAGTCTTCAATTCGACAATGCTTCAGTGTATGTAGGTCCCCCCTAAAAATGGGAGGTAGAGACCCCTATTTATAAGGAAATATGTCAAAAAATGCATAATCACGCGTCCCTAGGTGCGTGTGTGCTTACTTTTACATGTGTGCATACGTAACAGAGCACGCATGGGTGTGTATCACACGGCCTTCCTGGGCTTCGATCAAGCTATTCTGGGGCTGTTTTTTACGGTTTTTGGACCTCCCAAACACGTTTTTTATATCCATTTTGTCAAATCAGCTTCCATTTTCACGTGTGAGTAAAGTGTGTTTGGGTGTGGTTACGCGTTATAAATTTGCTCATGCACTACTTTTCAGGATTACAAGCACTATTATGGGGTCACCTTTGAAAGTTTTTAAGGCTTTCGAACATGTTTCCAACATCTGTTTTTTCAAAAATCAACTTCCCATTTTCATGAAGTTGAACTCCGGTCTTACAAGACGAACACCGGTCTCACGAGTTGTATGTTTTGAGTGATGGTTGCTTAAAATGAGCTACTTATCATTTTGATAATTCATAATTCATAAAATTAACGTATGACTTAATGATTTGGTAGCTGATTTTACTTGGTTTGGGCTTTTAAGACTCAGGGCACTCTTCAGAGGTAGTACGAATGAACAGACACTTGTCATATTTGGAGGGATATTTTCATCATTGGACCTTTTAAGGGATAGTCAAAACTCAGTGTATGACAGTTGCCCCCTGCTTCACGTGTGTTGCATAGTCTTCTAATACTGATGTCAATACACGTGAAGCAATGCAAAGATGCAAAAATAATTTTGGGGAGAGGTACTTACCTGATGGTGCACTGTTTAGTATTTTGACTTCAGGCCCATCATTGTTGATGTTGTTTTTTTTTGTTCGAGAAGTCATTGCCTGTTTCTGTGTGCTTTTGCAATCTCTTCACATGAGGCAAGATAATGCTTTTGTAAGCTTCCTTATTGACAAGCAAATGGAAATGTTGTTATAACATACTGAGGTGTCAAGCTGATGCTACTATAACCTATTGAGGTGTCAAGCAAATGCTACTCTAACCTACTGAGGTGTCAAGTAGATGCTACTATAACCTATTAAGGTGTCAAGCAAATGGAAATGTTACAATAACCTATTGAGGTGTCAAGTAATGAAGATGCTACTAAGCAGAAGAACATGCAACTAAGCAGATAAAAATGCTACTATAACCTATTAAGGTGTTAAGCAATAAAAATGCTATTATAACCTACTAAGCTGTCAAGTAAATGGAAATGCTACTAAGCAGATGAAAATGTTACTATAACCTACTGAGGTGTTAAGCAATGAAAATGCTATTATAACCTACTAAGGTGTCAAGTAAATGGAAATGCTACTATAACCTACTGAGGTGTCAAGTAATGAAGATGTTACTAAGCAGATGAAAATACTACTAAACAGATGAAAATGCTACTATAACCTACTGAGGTGTCAAGCAATGAAAATGCTATTATAACCTTCTGAGGTGTCAAGTAAATGAAAATAATATTATAACCTTTTAAGGTGTTAAGCATATGAAAATGCTACTAAGCATATGAAACTACTACTATAACCTATTAAGATGTCAAGCAATGAAAATACTATTATAACCTTTTGAGGTGTTAAGTAAATGAAAATGCTATTATAACCTTCTAAGGTGTCAAGCAAATGAAAACGCTACTAAGGAGGTAAAAATGCTTCTGAGCAGACGAAAATGCTTCTGAGCAGACAAAAATGCTACTAAGCGGTGAAAGATGCTACTAAGCAAGTAAAAATGCTATTGATCAATGATAATGTCATTATTTGTTATGTCTTGGATGTGATTCTTGTGATGTAATGATGCAATCATCATAAGTATGATGCATTTATCTCATTCTTGCTCTGTCTCTTCACTTTTGTAAGTGATGTAATGACTTTCTAAGATAGTGATGTCAAATGTAGTGCACAGTGTTCGTGTTCATGCGATATGTCTGTGTTTTTTATGCATCTTTTCAGTAAAATGCAAGTTCAAGACCCTAGGAGTGCATGTGCAGAGGTCTTGGTGTTTGCATGTGTGAGTTTCGGAGCGCGTGAGGGTCGGAAGAGTACGTGACCACGTGCCTGGGGTGCATGATCATGCATTTTTGCATGTGATCACGCGCTTTGAGGTGAGTCTGTTGTCTTTAAATTGAACTTGTTTTTAAGTTTGGGGTACTTTTTACGTATTTTCTGACCTTTTATGAGCTCTCTTTGAGTTTTCAAAGCATTTTCTTCTTTTTTCCTCTGTTTTCTTCTTATATTATTGTTCTGTTGCTTCGCATAGTGCGGGAATTATGAATTTCCCTCCTATTCCTGATGATCTTTGTGACTTTGGCAGTGTGAGCACTGCTTCTTTTTCTTTTGACAACTTTGCTTTAGAGGATGAGGCAATTTTTGGACAGAATGGTGCAGGGACTTCTTTTACTGCTGGAGTTACAAAGGCTGTTGAGACCAATGGTGAAGCCTTTCCTCGTCCACCTCAACTTTCTTAAGGAGATCCAATTCCTATTGTCTATAGCCTAGAGACCCATGCTTGGACTATTCATCACCGTCCGATTAGTTCACTTACTTAGTCATTATTCATCCCTTATTGCGATAGCTCCTATTGTAGTTTTGCTTACTTGGCTTTTTCCGTTTGCTTACTTAGCTTTGGCTATGTAGAGTTTTTTGCTACAGCTTTTGTTGTAAATTAACTTTTGTTGTTTGTTTTAGCATTTGTTGTGTATTTATGTAGCTTTTGCCTTTTTTGCTTTAGCACTTGTCGTAGCTCTAGCTGTCTGCCTCAGTGCTTGTTGTATGTGTTACTCTAGTTATAGCTCTTGTTGTTTAATTTTAGTAGTCATCATTTGTATAGATCTAGCTGTCTGATTTTAGCACTTGCAGTCTGTGTAGATCTAGCTGTCTGATTTTAGCACTTATTGTCTGTGCAACTCTAGCTGTCTGATTTTAGCACTTATTGTCTGTGCAACTCTAGCTGTCTGATTTTAGCACTTACTGTCTATGTAGCTCTAGCTGTCTGAATTTAGCACTTGTTGTATGTGTTGCTCAAGCTGTCTGATATTAGCACTTGTTGTTTGTGTAGCTCTAGCTATCTAATTTAGCACTTGCTGTCTATGTAGCTCTAGCTGTCTGATTTTAACACTTGTTGTTTGTGTAGCTCTAGCTATCTATGTACTGTATGTATTCCTACAAAAAAGATGAAAAAAGATGTTTTAATATATGATGAATGTTATAACTGATTTACCTGTTGGTTGCAGTCTTCTGGGCCTGTCATTCAGCTGTCTAGTAGCTTTAATAAGGTTATTTTGTACTATCAAGGCCTTACACCGTGTGTGAAGCAGATGGTTACCAGGAAGGGTTTTGATGGCATTATTTCTGCTCTTACTTACGGCCCATATGCGTCGAGTCAGGCCACGATGTGTGCTCTTATTGAGCGATGGATGGACACTACCCATACATTTCATTTGTCTTTCAGGGAAATGACTATCACTCTGTTTGATTTTGCAGCCATTACCGGGCTGAGTTTTTCTAGGGAGCCTATCCCTTTGAGTAGTGAGGCGTATAGCTCTATTGTTGTAAGGAACAGATGGTTAAAGGATCTATTTTGTGTTACTACTTTGTGAAGTCTGACTACCCCTCTCTTATTCAGTATACACAACTTGTGGACAAAGTTAGGTTAGAGCATGATGCAGGTCGTGTTAACTCGAAGCAATTGGTCAGGTGTTTTTTGTTTTACCTTCTTAGTGTCGTTATCTTTTTAAATAGAGGGATTTGATAAAGTATAGTTAAGGCGCAACCGCTTTTGCTCACATGTATTATGGCCTGGATGCTGCTTGTAGAGGAGGCTCACGAATTTGTAGCTGCTTGTTTGTGCTGGATGTGAGTGTGGTCTTTAGCTTTTTGGATTGTTTTATTTTTGAGTGTTCTAATTCCTTTCTTCTTGACAAGTTTGGGGTGCTTCCTTATCCCACTGTTGAGTGTTTTCTTGAGAGTGGCTTTCCACGTCTTCCACGATGGATCAGGAAGACTTCTTTGAGTAGGTTGGCCCACAATCAGGTATGATGCATTTTGATTTCGCTTTCTCATTATTTGACAGCCTTTTGCTTATATGTTTCTTGGGTAGATTTGTCCTTGCCGGTGGATGGAGCGACAAGACTAGTTGATTAAGATGGGGACGGCTTGGCTTTTGACAAAGAGGAGGGTCTTATTGCCTGGCCTTGTCGACAAGGTATGGTACCTGGGGAGCGAGTCCATTGCTGGTGAGATGGATCATTCATAAGGAGAGTTCCTGTTGCTCCTCCTAGAGATATATTTTTGGGTCGAGAGCTTGTTGGAAAGAAGCTCAACAGAGCTGAGAGAGGGTATCCTTTTGAGGATTTCCCAGAGGGAGCTCATTTTTCTTATATAATGACTTTGGTGCCATAGTTGATTGATGTTGTGGCCAGTGAATTTGTTTGACCTCCTCCACCTCCTCAGGAAGATCCTTCATAGCCTTCAGGTTCTAGAGCTAGGACTTCACGAGCATCCCAAGGTCGTTCTGCTTCAAGGGTAGCATCTTCTGACCCAATATGCTCTTGAGTTGTGTTCTTTTCTCTATTTTCATATGAGCATGTAACAAACTTTATTAGTATTAAACAATAAATGACATGAGTTATGAGAGTTTATCTGCAGTGTTCTGGACATCATCGAAGGAGATCAAATTCTTCTCGTTTTGATGAGGAAAGTGGCCCTAGGATTGAGGATACAACACATGCCAGTGGTGTGGGATCTAGTGGTGTTGTTCTTGGTGATTTTGTGAACATGGCACCTCCGATGTTGTACAGGCTATTGGTTACAGGAGCGGGAGCGCGTTTCTCTTTACCTAGAGCGGGTACACCACTATCGGATGTAGTGCATGTAAACGCAACTCATGTTAGTCTCTTGGCTTCGCGAGGGTTTTCTCTTTCCTTAATTTGTACATTATCTGATTTCTTTTGCTTTGTGGGTGCCTGTTTCCACTGCTAAGTCTTGGTATACTGCTACGATTAGTGCACAGGAGTATTTCGTGGAGTTCACTAGCGCCCAGAGAGTACTTCCTTCTTCTTTTATTAATTTGTACTTATTTTATGCAAATTCATGTGTTTTTATGAATTCATGAGATGTGACCCATTATTTTTATCTAATGCTGAGTGAGTATATTCACGCTAGTCATGATTTTTATCATGAGAAGATTGATCTACTGCATGTGCAACTGGCAGCTTTTAAGATGGATGCAGAGGATGTGGTGCTTGGTTGACGGGGATGCCTAAGTAAATTCAGCTCTTATTCTTGATAGCACCCATAGCCAATGTAGTTATTTTTAGGAGGCTAGATATAGACTTTTGGCTATGGTTATTTGGTGTTGTATTATTTTCCTGAGGTTATGGACTCTAAGTGTTGTATCTGGTCATTTTTCTATGTGCTTGTATTCTGTATTGATGACTGCTGTTATTATACTATGGATTGACTGACTTGTATGTTCCTGATTGTGATATTTGTTCATGTAACTGTAACCTTTGTTCATGTAATTGTGACCATTCTTTCTTATTATTTTGCTTCATCTACGTCTCATATTTTCCCCCTTTTGCATAGGGCATCTCTTTTCAGAGATTTTCGTGCCTATCTGGGTTTTTTTTTCTTCCCTCTTTTGCCTAGGGCATCTCTTTTCAGAGCACTTCACACCTAGCTGGGCTTTTTTTTTGAGGTTCGATGATAGTGATTGGCAATTTGGAGGAGAAATAATGAAACAGTTAAGAATTGCAAGCATGTAATGAAAATATGCAAATTGTACTTAGCATGCTCGATGGATTTAAATGATAATGATGTATTGCATTTTCTCAAATGTACTTACATGACTTGACAAGCATTTGCATATTTAATGAAGACATTTAAAAAGAGCACAATTGCATTTATGCAAATTTTAAATCGACAGTATGCCTGTCCTTAGTCAGCCTTTTAGGTTTTCTAACTAAGTATTTTCTCTCATCTCCCTAACTTTTGCCTAGGCTGCCCTTTCAGGTTTTTAACCTAGCGCGAAATTCCCTAATTTTTGCTGGAGCAGCCTTTTTTTGATTTTCAACTCAACATGATTTTTTTATGCTCCAGACATAGTATTTCTTTAAGCGGCATGTATTGGTAGGCTTAGAGAGCTCATTTCCTTTAGAATCCATCAGTTTGACAGCTCCTCTTGATAGAACAGTTTTGACCAGATATAGGCCTTCCTAATTTGGTCTAAACTTCTCTCTAGGGTCTGAGACATTCTGTTTTGCTTGCTTTAGCACCCAGTCTCTTGCTTTCAAACTCATGTGTTTAACTTTTTTATTAAAGACCTTAGCTAGTCGAGCTTGATATAATTGCATATGACAGTGCTTTGAGTCTCTGACTGTCCAGGATGGTGAGGTTGTCGTGCCTTTGTTGGACCCATTGTGCTTCAAGTAGTTCAGATTCAATTGCTATTTGTAGTGATTTGATTTCCATTTCCACTGGGAGTTCTGCTTCGAATCCGTATATTAGTGAAAAAGGGGTGACTCATATTGAAGTTCTGACTGTTGTTCTGTATCCTCACAATGCGTATGGTAGTCTATATGCCTAATCATGGTAAGTCTGAGTCATCTTTAATAAGATCTTTTTGATATTTTTATTTGTAGCTTCGATCGCTCCGTTTGCTTGTGGATGGTAAGGTGATGATTTGTGATGCTCCACCTTATAACTCCTTAGTAATTCCCTCACTTTCCCTTGAAATTGAACACCATTATCTGAAACTATGTGAAGGGGAATCCCATATCAACAGAGTAGATTTTTTTGATGAACTTTGCCACTTATTTTTCCCCCAGATTTACGTATGATTCTCCTTCGACTCACTTTGTGAAGTAGTCGATTACTAGGATAAACTTGTGTCCATTCGAGGCTGTTGGGTGAATTTCTACGATTATGTCTAACCCCCATACTGAGAAGGGCCACGAAGAAGAGATAGAGTGTAGCTCTGTTGGGGGAAGATGGTTAATGTCCCCATGGATTTGGCACTTATGGCACCTTATTAAGAATCTGATGCAGTCTTCCATCATCGTCATCCAGAAGAACCCTTGTCTCATTAACTTTTTAGCTAGAATGACGCCATTCATATGTGGACCACAAACACCCTCGTGTACTTTTTTCATTGTTCTAGTAGCTTCTGTCTCATCCAAACATCTGAGTTGTATCCTGTCTGAAGTTCTTTTGCATAATACACCCTGGTGTGATGTGAATTTTAACTTCAGTTATCGGATGACTACCTTATCTTTTTCGACTGCCTTCTTAGGGTAAATTCTCTTTATCAGATATTATTGTATATCGTAGAACTAGGGTTTCTTGCCTGCTTTCATTTCTGCTATTCTGAGGCATTTATGACTAGGTTGTTTTGATTTGAGTAGGATTAGACGCTTCATGGGCATTTTAGCTAGTCCTTCCTATACTGATGCTAGAGAAGTGAGTGCATCTGCCATTTGGTTATGGTTTTTAGGGAGATGGATGAATTTGCATTTTCAAAAAGATAAGGCAAGCTGCTGCAGGTGACTCAAGTATGGCCTCAAATGTTGTTCTTTCAGTTCCCATTCTTCTGTTGTCTGATTGATTACCAATATGGAATCTTCAAATATTTTGACTTTCTTCACATCCAGAGCTATCAAAGCTTCCAGGCTAAGTGCACATGCTTTATATTTTGCATCATTGTTTGTAACCCTGAACCCTAGCTTTTTGGCGATTAGTACCACTTCTCCTTCTAGTGTTAGGAGTATAATCCTGACTCCTACTCTGAATTGATGGACTGCCCCATCTAAGTGCATGCACCATCCCTGCACCTCGATGGTCGTACTAAGGTTATCCAGGAAGTCTAGTTGGACTTCTTCTGAATCTGGGATTGGGTTGAGGGCTAAGAATTCAGCAACTGCCCTTCCTTTTATTTTCTTTTTAGTCAAATACTGCACATCAAACTCTATCAGTTAGACGAGCCACTTGGCAAGTTTTCCTTCTTGGGAAGGAACTTCATAGAGATGTTTCATAGGGTCCATCTTAGACACAGCTTGGAATTTGTAAGATTGAAAATAGTGTTTGAGCTTCTTCATTGCCCATACCATTGCTAGTCATACATGTTCGACCTAACTATACTTTTCTTCATACAACAACATTTTCTTGCTCAGCTAATAGACTGCATGTTCCGTTTCCCCTTCTCCTTCTTGGGCTAGCATTGTACCGATTGCATTCCTTTTACATGGTTTTAGAATTGGTGGATTGGCTAAGTAGTTTATGATTTTATTGAATGCTAGTTGGCACTGTTCATTCCATATAATTGGCTTATCTTTTTTGAGTAGCTTGAAAATGGGTTTACAAACTACTGTTAACTTAGCAATGAACCTGCTTATGAACTGTAACTTCCTTAGAAACTCTCTTATTTCTTTTTCTATTTTTGGCACTGGCATTTCTCTAATTGCTTTTGCTTTATTCGGATCCATTTTGATCCTATTTTGGCTGATAATATATCCTAGCATCTTGCCTGAAATCACCCCGAATACGCACTTCTTGGGATTAAGCCTGAGGCTGTACTTTTTAACCCTTCTGAGGAATTTTTTGAGAGCAGCTAGGTGCCCTTCTCTGGTTTCTAACTTAACCATCATGTCATTTATGTATACTTTGACCTCTTTGTGTATCATATCGTGAAATATAGTTGTTGCCATTCTTTGGTAGGTTACACCTGCATTTTTTAGGCTGAAGGGGATTACCTTGTAGCAGTAAGTACCCCATTCTGTTATGAAGGACATCTTCGCTTTGTCAATGATGGCCATTAAAATATGATCGTATCCAGAAAATCCATCCATGAAGGAATACATTGCGCAAAAGGCAGCGTTGTCTATCAACACATCTATGTGAGGCAAAGGGAAGTCATCGTTTGGGCATGCTTTATTTAGATCTCTGTAGTCAACATAAATTCTGACCCTTTCGTCTTTCTTTGGCACTGACACGATATTTGCTAACAACTCTGGATAAATACCACCTCTAGGAACTTATCCTTGATCTACTTTTTGATGTCTTCTTTTACCAATTGGGCCCATTATGGTCTGAGTCTTCTTAGCTTCTGCTTTACTGGTTTATACCCTTCTTTAGTGGGAATGTAATATTGAGCAATGTCTCTATCGATGTCGGGCATGTCTTTGTATGTACAAGCAAATACTTTTGAATATTTTATTAATATTTTCTCAATTTCTCTCCTCTCCTCAGGGGTAACATTTTTCCAAATATGCAAAATGCGTGGTTCATTTTCTGTGCCAATATTAAATGGTTCAGTGTATATGGAATGAATGTCAAATATGCAAGTATTTTGATCAATGCAATGCACACTACCATTAGAAAGGACATTGAACAAGTAAGCAAAATTTGATTTCATTGCATTAACTTTATAGTTCATTACATCATCAGTTTCAAATAAAGGAAAAGTACAGAGATCATCCCTAGTAGCAGTGTCTTTAAACAGAATATCATCAATGCTTGATTCCAGGATGGCAGCAACTTCCTCATAATCGAGGGTCTCAGTCTTGGATTATAATCTCAAACCTTTATTAGTTCATCAATATCAGCTTCAATAATGTCTTTTGGCAATGGCAGGCGTTTTCCTTTAGCAGAGTCAATAACAACTTTGAAGATTTCAAAACCAGGTTTCTCAACCCCTTCTTTTTCCCACTTCTCAGTTTGTCCCTAGTAGACTTCATGTGAGCCTTCTGGAATAAATGAGATGACCTTCTTAGTTCTAGTGTCCTTCTTAGGATCATACCCCAGGCCATATTTGCTGGTCTTTCCTCAGAAGTTAAAAAATTCAGTGACCTCGATGTGCCTTCCTCCTAGTCCAGTTCCGGGCAAGTATTGCTTCTTTTTCATCATTGTAGCAACCTTTGGGTTGACCTAATCTTCGTGGATTATAGAGATCTAGAAGCCTGGTGGCATTATGTTTAAGCAAGCGATGATATTATTGGTTTCAGCCGAAATGGTGACAACTTTACTATCAAGCGGGAATTTGATTTTATGGTGTATGGTAGAAGGTATGCCTCCCAATAGGTGGAACCAAAGTCTCCCCAACAGCAGGGAAAAAGTTAGAGGGATGTCTAGGACAGTGAACTCTATTACTAATTCGATATCCCCCACAATGACTACTACTTTAAAATTCCCTACGACTAGCTTCTTAGAGTCATCATAAGCTCGAATAATCATATTAGATTCCTCTAGGTCTTCAATATTCATTCTAAATTTGTGCAACAGCCTTAGAGGGCAAACATTGATGGCAGATTCATCATCCACTATAACACATGAGGTCTTTTTATATCTGACTATTGCCTATATGAACAGAGGATGATTATGGACCTTCCTTTAAGAGGCAGATCTTCATCTGAGAAGGTGATTGCATTTAACAGAGCTTTCATTAGAAAAGCTATCATTTCGCAAGGTGAAGCGTCGGTGGTGATCTTTGCATCATTAAGTGCCCTGACTAGAGCATCTTTGTGCTTCTTAGAGGCCATGAGCAAATCCCAAATACTAGCTTGTGCCTGAGTTTTCTTAAGTTGCTTAAGAACCTGATCATCTTCTTCCTTAGTCGGAGCCACATCACTTGACATTATTTTCCCCTTGGAGACATCCTTTTCCTTTTTAGGAGGTTGGTAAACTCTTCTATTGTAAGTTACGTGGTTAACTGAGAGTAGAGGCTTTTTAGCTATCTATTTTTTACTATTCAGTCGTGGCGTCTCTTGACTGGTTACTTTTACATTATTGGCCTTATTCCAGACAATGATCTCAAATTCATCATATTCCAGTCTCTACCAAGGGCATCTCCAGGTTATCTGCTCTTCTAGGGCATTTTTCATGCTCTCAATCCATTGCTTGACCGAGATATATGTTGAGTGGCCACTAATATCTTTGATATGTCTTTCTTGGTGGTTTCTTGGTTGGTACTTCATCCAATTACCAGTAGGTTTTTCCAGAAGGCTTAGCTTTTCTTATAGCCAAATCTGAAGTAACAAGGGACTTCTAGTAAAGCTTGAATATTTTTTAGTTCTGTAATCATCCAGGCCTTGAATGGTTTCTGCTAAGATTAGTGGGAAGGGAGTCATTCTACATTCTATGCCTTCAATCACGTAGAGTATCTTATAATCTTCTGATCCATCGCATGACACTATGAAGTATTAGATGAAGAGGTAGCAAGTGAGAAGTCGTGGCCACGGTAGGCTTCCTGGTTTCTTTGTTGTACAGGTGTTCAAAAGCTATATATGAATTAGTCATTTGTCTGTAGTAAGTAACTCATTAAGCTTTTATGGGCTTAGATTAAGGAGTGTTGATCCAAGTTCAGGATATTTGATATCTTGGTCAATGAAGATTGCCTCTTTAATTTTAGTAGGGATACGTCCTGCAATGGCACTAAATTCCTCGTATAACAGGCATAGCTCCATAGTGTTGAATTGGAACACATGCTCATATGGATCCCAGAATGACATTACTGCAAGTAAGAGGTGGTAGTCAAGGCGTGCGTGCTGAAAAGTTTTGATGCATAACATTCCATAAGATTATAGGCTTTTCCAGTCAGCCTTATCGATGTTATGTAAAAAATGTCTAGTGAGACTTGTTTGTGTGACACCTGTTAAGGATGCCAAGCATACATTGTATGCATGTGACTAACACATAACATAATTATTTATATCTAATTTTCAATTCACAATTTTACATATATAACACATATCACACAACTTCAAGCCATTCACATCTTTCTTTATATTATACATATACAATGCTCTAGCCTTAATACAATATGTGAAAGTTTACTAAGCATAAGACGCTCAA
>CATIWM010224703.1:0-12379 GCA_949671775.1 Mallotus repandus
TACACAATAATAATAATAATAACAACAACAACAACAACAACAACAACAACAACAACAACAATAATAATAATAAAATAAAAAAATATATTAAATTAAAATAATCATAATAATGTTAAAATTAAAAAACAAAAAAAAAATAATATTATTATGATATTATTTTTAATATTATTTTAATTAATTGATTATAATCATTATAATATTAAAATAAAAAACAAAAATGATGAATTTAATGAAGATAATGAATTTAAAATGATAACATGATGAATTTAATTAATAGCATATTTAATAATTATATAAGGTAATAAAATTATAATTAATGGAGATGGTATTTAATAACAATACTAAATATTATTACAATAGTAATGATAATAAAAACATAATACTATGTTTGATAAGTTATTGTCTAATGATAATAAATAATAACAAACTAAACCGAAAATAAAAATAAATTAAGATTGACAAGGCTTCTTTTTTCGTACTTTTGACCGTAAACCCATGTTACGTTATTGAGTAATTCGACCGGATCTTATGTTAATAAACTGTGAAGAATGGAAAGTAACTCCACATACAAGAGAAGTACCATCATCATCATCTTCATCATCTACATTATCGTCATCGTCATCATCATCATCATCAGGAGTGGAGTCATGAAGAGCAAATAGTTGTGGTCGTGTAGGGGGTTGTGATAGTGCTGCTGTAGGTGTAAAATGTAACGGGGGTGCCAACGATGCATGAAGTGGAATGGTAAACAGAGAAAGGAAATTTGTTATGGGATCAAAAGATGACATCATCTGATGAGGCGAGGGAAATGGACCAGATGGATAAGTAAATGGAAACTGTGTTGGAGGAGTAAACTTTGATGGCAAAGTTGAGGAAGATAGTCCGGGTGGGAGAAAATGGAAACTGAGGGGAAGGAATGAAAGAGGATGAAGAAAGACTAGGTGGATAAGCAAATGGAAAATGAGGGGACGGAATGAAAGAGGATGAAGATAGACCGGATGGATAAGTAGAGCAAAATTGTCTGGCAGGATGGAAAGAGGATGAAGAGGGAGCGGTAATATCAGCAAATGTAGCTGAGAGGTTAATGTCATCAAGAGATGATAAAAATGACATCTAACTATGAAAAGAGATAGGAGGTGGAATAGGAAAAATGGAAGCCAAGGCTGAAGGAGGTATAACAGTTAGGCCATGTCGTCGTGCGCAATGCTGATGACGTCTAGCAGTTTGCTCATCAACAGGTCCAACATTTTGTAAGCGTTCTGGGAGTGGAACATGTGCTGGTGTAGGTTCGGGTTGTGACATATCATCAGTAACTCTGCGTTTATGATCATTAAATGCAACTTGTGCACTACTGGCTAGTCGAGTGGATGAGCCAGATCTCGAGGCAAAGATATATGCTCAAAAGTATCAACGTACATGTTAAAAAATTAAAAGAAATTATTATGCATATGTAATAAATAATTAAAACTAATACACAGTAAGAATGAATAGAATGAATATGTACATACAACTACTCCCAAACGAGCACTCGTAGGTGGGATCCATCTGCGTGTAACAGATTGGTACCACTCTAAACACTGGGAATGATAATGTCTGGCTTGATGTTAAGCTACACCTCCCACAATACTCTACATGCGACGAGCCCAAAGATTTACCCATTTTGCATATTTTACTATCCAATCAACGTCTTGGTCACGTAAGTCGTTAGCGTGCAAAGCATCAAGTTGGTATAGTGTATTAGGTATGGGCTTGGCAAATCCAAATTGGCGTAGTACTTTATTAGGGTAGTGCCATTCAACAATATGAATACAAATGAGTGGCACTACTAATCACCAAATATCGCAGCCCTGTAAACAATATGCTGGAAGAAGTTGAATAACTTTATTGCTATAGGGCTCCTAGATAATCTACATAAAATAAAAATTCATTATTATATGGTTTAAAATTTTCTCAACTATAAAAAATACATTTCATCTTACAATGTTTGCTTTTGCATGATAAATTTTACCTCATCATCTGATGCGTTATCAAGTTTGAGGTGAATGTCGGTGATTACATGCGTCAGAATAGATGTTGTTGTTTGGGATGTACTCCATCTGAAATAATTTTATATTGAAGTTAGTTACATATGTTAATATTTTATTTCATGAAACATAGTAAAAAAATTTAAACCTTCACCCTAAAGGCGCATCTGTTGGTATTGTACTATTATGTAGTGTCGGAGTGAGAAAAGGAAATCGCTCCCAAGCCCATGATTGAAGAAAAAATAATGGGCCTCTAATCTGTGCAACAGGTGGCAATTTGGATGCTTTACATAACTCTCTATATAGAAAAGCCAAATATGCAGATCCCCAGCTGTATTGACCAATAGTATCAATGTTCTCTAAGTATTACAAAAAATGCAAGTTGACTTTTCCCATATTAGTGGTCGGGAACAATAAAGATGAACAGAGTTGTAATATGCATACATGCGTATGCCTGTGCAAAGTCGTCTCACTAACAACTATTGGAAGAGCTGAGAAGTGTCTCCGGAACCATGAACTCTTAACCAACGAATGATGAATATCTTGGGGGTTTGGAGCATCACCTAGAAGTGCATTGCACATGTCGATGTAATCAAGTCTGACTTTGCCAATAATCGGACACCCCTCAATCTGCAATCCGATTAATATACCAACATCTTAGAGCATAATAATCATCTCTCCATTAGGAAGATGGAATGTATGCGTCTTTAGTCTCTAACGCTCTATAAGTGCAGTAATGAGGTGATGATCAAGATAAGACACCCGTAATCGAAATACACTAAGAAATTCGGTGTGCCTCAATGGACCTTCCATTTTAGGAGTCATATTATCATAAAAGTTCATCATTCGAGTGCTACATCGACATGATATTATCAGATCATCAATCTGAAAAATCAATAAAAAATATTAATTTTCTTTAAAATGGAAAAATATTAATGGTGAATACATGGACCATAAATCAATAAATATAATAAATTTGTACCATATTATGCTAGATAGCCTCTAATCTATGCCCCCCCCCCCCTCTGTAGATATAATGAAGAACTATCGGAGGGGCCAGGCTGAATGTAGTCGCGAGGTTGAGCATTACAGTCCATTTTTATATATCCATATGTACCAAAAAATTTCAGACACATGAAAATGTCAATATACAAATAAAATTAATAAAAAGTAGAAAAGGATAACAATGATAATGTAGTAAGGTAATAAAAAGTAAAGTAACATGACTAGACAATCACATGCGCAATAGTAATCAATTATAAATAGTACAACATAAATTGCATTACATTATTTGACATGACAATACATTATCACGTGAATAACAACTGTAGATGGCATGGTGTTTTGCTAAAGTTAAAATATATAAATAGGTCATATGTTATTATGAAATCTACTTCACCAAAATTCTTATTTTGAAAGAAAAAAACATATGGCTGGTGCTTCAAGAAATGGTAGAGGTAGGTTGTGGCTACTACCAGTATATGAAGATGATTATCAACAACTAAAATTTTCAGATCCTAAAGAATATTATGTTGGGCTAAGACGTGAGTGGTCATTACGAGTTCATGAATCTGAGAATTTAGTTTCACAATTACGTAAATTAGGTTCTCCTATTGTATGATGATTGTCATTGTTAATGAAATGAAGAAACCGATCAGAATACGAGGTTGTTGTTAAAAGAATTCAAGAGTAGAACAATTAGATGTTCATCAGAAGATCATGATACTATATATTGAAACTTGCTCAAGATCAAGCTGCTGCAATGTATCAAACACTTAATGAGTTAAAGGTAAGAAATGTTTTAAATAATTTAATGTATATTTCTGACTATGAAATATCAGATGAAGAGTAATGATATTTGTTCTACAAATGAACTTTAAATGTGTTTTATGATGATGATGTTTCATCATATGATATTTTAATATCAAATGTGCATTTGTGTGAATGCGCTATTGAATTAAAAATGCAAGTTTGTTATTGATCACCATCTTCAAAGAACTCTTGTGCACACCGACAAAAGAAATATCGATTCAATTGGATTTTTATGCGATTATTCTCTTCTCTAATTCAATACAAAACATTGCGTATTTCAGTCAAATTACTTCATGTCATTTTAATTGCCTGCCGTTTTGGAACATGTATTTTCAATTATAGGGCTTCTTCACGCAATGCTACAGATTATTGTAAATGAAAATTCCATTCTTTAATCATTTTAACCAAAACACCATGACTATCATGTTGGGATGGATTTAATGGCTTTAAAAAATCATCATCTAGAGCCTAATGACGACTAGTGGCCCCGAAAATATCTCCTGGACCATAATGTCTAGACATTGTTCCTATAAAATTAAAATGAAATAAATAGGAAATACATGAATATTTCATGATATAAAATTTATTAACTATAATTTTTTACAATAAATTAACAACACTTTGGTAAACAAAGAGGAAGATATTTTACAAAATCAGTATCATTATCACTATAATCTTCTATGCCATCAATATCCATATGTGGCAAACTACATTCTGGTTCCGACTCATACTGCTGCCTTAATTTGTCATTATCATTATGATAAATGTCTAAGTGTTTACTCATTACATCAATCTCCTTTTTTAATTGGGTCATTACAACTTCGATTTCTGTTCTACTTTGTCTGGGTAGAGTAATTGAAATAGCCTTGGGTATTGGTAACTCATGGTAACCATAATAAGCTTCCAATTCACATCTTATTTCCTATGAGCGACCCCATTTCGGAGTTACCCTTACAATCGTATTAGATGAATCTCCAAGATCATCTAAATCATTTGTGTGCTATCCAAGAAATATATGATTTACATTTCTTTTTTTAAGAGCAAAATAAGTTGGACGATTTTTGAACTGCCTTTCATTACCATACCATATGACTCCATTAGGGTCTTTATATTTATCAACAATTTTTATTTTATTTCTACCACGTCCTTCAAGTGAGGTAGATGCAACTTATTTTTCTTTTTTCCTTTTGTTCATTCCTAATTAAACAAAATTTATTAAAAGACACTAACAAACTAAAAAACATAATAACAAACATAAATTTTCTTATGGGAAATAATTAGTGCATGATAACAAATAAATATAGGAAAAATTTAGCAAAAATGATTAATTCAATCCACAAGTCCTTGAGTTATGGCTCGGTAAACCACATTTCTGGCAGAAATTATTTTTAATGGCTTGTGAAGGTCGTTGGTCCATTTAATTTCAGATGCGCATTGATTTTGGTCTGCCTTTTTTTCTTTTCCAATTTAGATTGGGTACAAAAGGAATTCTTTTGAATTTGGCATGTAATTAGGATGACTTAACAGAATAAAACAGCTAGACCAACATCTCAGATTTTGGCTCACCGAGTGGAAAGAAGCAATATATTCTCAATAGTCAATGTTATAAACCAAACATCCATAAATTGCATGAGAACATGAAATTTTAGTTTGTTGAAATTTTTCGCATGTACACTATCTATTCAAAAGATTGACGACTTGTTTATGTCCACCTTTTCTAAGGGAATGGTTGAAAGCAATTTTTATTTCAAACACCATATTTTGCTGATCATATCTTTTCACGATATGGCCATTTGCCTTATTAAGCCGACGTTCGAGAATCATAGCACATTTAAGTGTCATAAATACCCTTCATTCATCAATCTTGTATATTTTGCTCGCATTTTTATCGAACATATCAACTAATTTATAAAAAAAATTGTTGCATCATGGTTGATACAGGCATCGATCTTATGCTCTTCAACATGGTATTTATAGATTATGCGTAGTTTGCTGTCATTACACCATGTCGATGGCCATCATCATGCAATAAAGTCCATTTTTCCTTTGGGATTTTGTCAATCTATTGCTTTGACTCAACATGGCGTGCCTCAACTCTTGCCATCCATTTGTTGAATTTATGTTTTTAATTCTCCCGGCCTAATTAAACCATAATGTCATAAGTTTTAACATTTAACATTTGTAAACATACAATAAAATTTCAGAGGTTTTTCAAATTTTACGTACCAGCTTTCTCAATGATGTTCTTCATTGCTGAATTCTTGAACTTCGTATTGTAATCGCTAACCACATGGTGTAGACAATATCGATGTGGATTAGCATTTCATGTTGGTTGCTTCATTGTATGCTTTATGCTAATGTGATGATAAAAAATTATATGAATATTATCTCTCCAAAATACTAATTCGTAACATTGCCATAAAATACTCCCAATTATCTTTATTTTCTTTTTCCACCAAAGTGAATGCAACAGGTAATATAGCATTGTTGCCATCAACTTCTTCTACGGTCAATAGAACACTTATATACTTCCCATACAAAAATGTTCCATCCACATACAAGACAAGTTTGCAAAATTTAAAGCCATCAATACATGGCTTATATGTAATGAACATTTGCTTAAATTGTCTCACATCTTCAACAAGACATTGATTTACTAAATGTGCTTCCCCTTCATGGTGCTAGAAAGATCCGGGATTAGCAGACATAACAACATGCGTAAAGTCACACAACATTTTATATGTCTTATCCCAATCACCCCATAAATTTGTTATTGCTTTCTGTTTTGCATACCAAACTTTCTTATATGTAGGTGTAATACTGAATTGCTTAACCAACCTCGCAAGTAATGTTTTGACCTTAATATTAGGCTGCTCTTGTAACATTGCCTAAAAGTAACCAGATATCAATTTAGAGTCAAAATTTTGATTATCTCGACTCTGTGAAGGAGCACTACAAGTTTAGGGCCCATCATATCTTGTTATCTGCCGAAAACCAATTGATTTCTTCTTAGTTGCTCGTACTCTCCAATTGTAATTGAGCTTGCAAACTAGTGTAATGGTATTCCTCTTCGTTTCACATTTTTTAAATTGTCGCCCAAAATCTCATTGAATATAGTTTACAAGCTATTTTCACTGCTTCTCTCAAATTAAACAACATACTCTTTACAAGTTCTTTTGATGGATCCTAAAACATGTTATCAACATTTGAGGGATTTCGATTCACTTGCATTTCCTCAATATTAGCACCTTTAAACTGTGAACAAACATTTGACAGATATGGTGTTACTTCTCTATTTAAGCCTTCAACTAATCTAACCACCACATCATCATTGTTATTATCATCATCGACATTATCATCGTTGTTGTCATTGCCATCATCATCTTCATAAAAAAAATGTTCTTCATCGTCATCATTGTTATCTTCCTCCTCATCAACTTCAAGTTTATTACTATTATAGGTTGAGGGTCCAACTTCATCAGAAATTACATACCTCATTCCACCGTTGCTAATTTGAACATATAGTTCAATTGTGAACCAACCAGGAAATTGACTAACCATTTCAAACATTTGTCTAACATGATATACATCTCGAATTTCCATAAATCCAAAAACTGTTTGTCTACCATATCCTATAACTGGATGTCTAAACAATATTTTAGTAATCACCACATCATCAGTTATCCCAAGTGCTTCTTTAATTTTATTTTGTAATCCCTGAAAATAAAATTCATCACTAAAATTGACCATTCTTGAATACGCATTAATAACAGTCGGGCCACACTCAGTTTGAATCATTTGACCACCCCAATAAATCATTAGAGATCGTGTTGTCATCATGTTTCACTATTTCATATCACAATTATTGCAATTTCAAATGATTTGTTAAAATATAAATTATCTTAATTACAAATATAATAAAAATTGTACACTAAATTTAATACAAGATATGTTAAATTATGTAATCGCAACTAAATGTAAAATTTAATTATCTCAATTACAAATATAACACCATTATTTGTATCATATTCATCAATGTTTGAAATCATAGGAAAGAAATAATTTAATCAAATATCAATATTTTTTTCATTATTTATAAAAAAAATACCTCTTTGACGCTAAATTAGAAATCCAAGTGACTACGATGTTCCCTCCCAAATAATTTGTAGAATCCTAACAAATTGGAAAAAAAAATTATATTAAACGATCTAGACAATTAATAATTAATTAAATAATTTACAAATTTTTTATCTTCACAAAAACATTTAATATATAAGAATAAATTTTTTTTTCACAACTACAAACTCACTAATTAAAGTTATCTTCACTTAGAAATTCATATATATTATTTTCAATTAATCTAAAAATTAGTGTCAATTTAAATCCAATAAATTGATTAAATTATTATTTTTATAATAAACATTTAACAAGCAAATGCAAACGTTTTTTTTTCTTTTTTTAGTTTAACTAAAAAACTGAATAAATATAAATCTATAACTCATTTTATATTATTTAGAGTAAAATATCAAATTAATATAATATTATTAAGTTGGGTAAACTTTGAAATGTTTTCAAGTTGGAATAATTACATTCGAATTATCTAAATGTTTTAAAGAGTATTTTTCAAGACCCAATCTAACAAAATACAAGTCGCTTTATAAAATATACACTATATTGAAGGTTGGGAGGAGATGAGAACATCCCAAACTTTTTAATCTCTATAAAATACACATTTTATATGTTCAAAAAAACAGTTAATATCTAAGAATAAAATTTTTTTCATATATATTAGTTTTAATTAATCTACTATTTTCATAAAAAAAAAAAATCTAACATGCAATTCCAAAATTTTTTTAAAAAAAATTAATAACGTCACCAACACTAAATAAAGGTATAACATGCAAAACCAAATCTCTGGAATCCAAATCTAATTAATTAAATCCAAAAAAAATTAATAACATGCAAATCCAACACTAAATAAAGGTATATTTCTATTAGAAATTTATTAATAACATTAATTGATTATTTTCATAACATTTCTGAAATAATTATTGAAATGATAATGAGCATAAACTTAAATTACTCATCATTACTACAATTTAACCAATATTTATGTACAACATACCTCTTTTGCAAAAAATAATCGCTTTATATTGACACTATATTCCCTTCAAATAATCTGTAATAACATCATAATATGTATTCAAATTAATAAAACCATTTAATTTTTTTTTTAATTTATAAAAAAATTACAACATTTAAATTATAATAATATGTATTCACTATAAAAATTTATAATAAGATTTAAATCCAATATTTTCATAAATATTTTATGTTGTCTCACCAACATTATTTTTATATTTTAAAATTTTCTAACAAAATGTACAAATTTTTATTGACATCTAACTTAAGATTCATCATAATTTTTTATAACTCAAATTATATTTGTCAACTTACAAAATAATTTTGTTTTTAACTACAACATACAACTATACATTAGGTTTTAATTACTAATTAACTAATGTAATGAACAAAATTTAAATTTACACTAATATTAAATATGACTATAATTATTTGAAAAAAAAAACTTAAAATCATACCTTATAACCGAAGAACAAGAAGAACAAGAAGCATTTTTCCAAAAAAAAAAAAGATGAAGAACAAGAAGTAGAGAAAACATCGAAGAACAAGAAGTAGAGAAAACACCGAAGAACAAGAAGAAGAAAAATAAGAAGAGAGGCTGTGATGAGTAGTTGTAAGGTGATAGAGAATATAAAGAGCAATTAGTGTGAGGTGAGGAAAATAATTGAGGTTTGAAATTGGACGTATTTTTATCATTCATACGTCCATCAAGCTCAGATATTCTCTGTTCTTTGGCAGACTTAGTGTAATTTGTGTAAACAACCTTATAGGCTGTCAGTGAAGCTGAGTTATGCATGATGCTTAGGCTGTGAATGAGGGACAATTTATGGTCTCTAGATGTACTTTATTTATTATTTTTCTAATGAACTCCGCCATCTGGGATGGCGGAGTTTGTGCTGTTATTTTTTTAATTCAAAACAACTCCGCCAACCACAGAGGTGGAGTTGTCTTTTCAATTAACAAAAAATAAAATTGTCTTGGAATGAAAGTAGGCCGCTGAATGCTCTTTAGGAAAAGCAACGTTCATATAATTAGTTAGCGTTGGTTTCATGCATGTCAAGTCAATTATCCATCCATCCAAATGATAAGCAAATCATTAATTAATTGTTAGTTAATAATTAAGTGATCATGCTAATAATTATAAACTAAACAAAAAATCAGACCACACTCACAACATTCATGCATTAAATAATAATAATAATAATAATTATTATTATATATTAAATTAAAGTAATCATAATAATGTTAAAATTAAAAAATAAAAAATCATAATATTATGATAATTATGATATTATTTTTAATAGTATTATAATAAATTAATCATAATCATAATAATATAAAAAATTAAAAATTAAAATAAAACTTGGCCAATTACACACACAAAAAACTCATACAAATTCATGCATAAAGACCCCCCCCCCCAACACTCATGCATAAATAATAATAATACTAAGAATAACAATAATAAATTATTATTAAATTAAAATAATCATAATAATTTTTAAATTAAAAACAAAATATCTTAATATTATTATATTATTTTTAACATTATTATAATTAATTAATTATAATCATTATAATAGTAAAATAAAAAACAAAGAATGATGAATTTACAAATAATAAAATGTACACAGCCTGCAAAAATTCTGACAAGGACTATATCTAATTTGTACACAGCCTGCAAGGCTATCTTTGAGTCTATGTTAAAGAAGTCAAGGAGAGACAACTTCACTAGCGTGTGTAGGCTTGAGGGAGGAGTGTAGCCGCATCAATTCATGAATGCTAGGCTGAGAGACTACATTTTTTTTTAAATAAATCTAGTGAAGTCCGCTAGTTAGACTTGTGAACTTCTTACATGTGTTAGCAGCACCAAAAGTCCACCAGCTCTGTAGGTGGAGTTAACTTCATTGTATTTTTAAAAAAAAATAGTTACGCCATTTTGATTGGTGGAAATGCTTTGTCATTTAGCATTTCCGTCACTTCAAACAATGGAAATGATTTTCTTTTCTTTTTTATTTTTAATTTATTTTTTTACCCCAAATTTGGAATAAGTTTTAAAACTACCCTAAAGTTGGAATAATTTTTTTTTTACCCTAAATTTATAAATAGCCCCATGCTATCAAGTCTAAATGGCTAAGAGAAGATTTCATATTTCCAATATATATTTAACAAGACAATAAAAGAACATATATTTATGATATGAATGATGATGATTTTCACCAAGTTGCTATAGGAGATGGGTTTGATATTCGTTTAATGTGCCAACCTGTAAATTCTCCAGATTTAAATGTTCCAGATCTTGGATTTTTTAACGACATCCGATCCTTATCATATAAAGAGTCACCTAAAACCGTTGATGAGCTTATTGATGTTGTTGTGAAGTCATTTGAAGCTTTCCCTACAAAGAAGTCTAATAATATATTATTGACATTATAGATGTGCATGATAGAGATTATGAAAACTAGAGGTTCCCATAAATACAAAATTCAACATTTGAAGAAAGCGACATTAGAAAGAGAAGGGCAACTTCCTACTTAAATGAAATGTGATCCCAAATTGGTGCAAGAAGTTTTTAATTATTTAAGTTAAAGTTTATTTATAGTTTGTGCATAGGGTAATTAGTATTATTTTTAGTTTTTTTGTTGTTTATATTGTTTCTATTTTAAGCTTGTGGTGATTATAATACTATTAAAGGTTGTATAACTTATCATATCTTTCATTATTATTGTGCTTATGAATTAAAGAATGGATATTCAAGTTTGATATTATACACTCTGTAAAGGTAAAGTTCATATTTTACTTTCTTGTAAAGAAGTTAAAATAATGGTTAGACTTAAAAGTTTTGTGGTCTTGAAAGTGTATGTGGAAATTCTACTTATCATTGTCTTTGTTTAGTCTCGAAAGATGAGGAATTTCATGTCATCAACTACTACTTAAATGATTTCTGTTCCATCCGGCAAACATATTTGGCTTTTGATATCAAAGCAATTACAAATCTTTCCATTAATGAACTCCACTATCCTCCTGAAGTCTCAGAGCCAATGTTTTTTCTTTTACAATGAGAATTTGAAATATCTTTTATTAAAAATTGGTGATTGTGTCTATAATAAAATATTCATAGACTCTCTCAAGCACTAAGCAAAAGCTTAGCAAAACCTTGAATAAATAAGTTATTCTTTAAATGAACTTTTCCTAGCTTTGTTGTGCTAGAAGGTTTAATATTGAAATTTTGAAAGTTATATAGCAACTATGAAGTAGAAAAATAATCATCAATCAAGTCACCAAAAAGCATAATATATAGTTGTTTCTTTTAGGCACTTTTATTATATGTTGCTGAAGTTTTTAAAAGGGCTCATCAATATTCAGTCCCTTGATATATATATATATATATATATATATAT
>CATIWM010224716.1:0-17545 GCA_949671775.1 Mallotus repandus
TGGTGGCTAGACTTTGTGTTAAACATCTATGTGTAAAAGTGATTTGTATTGCTTATTAATGTTTACTCTACTATGTCTTTGGTTTGCAAAGATTTATATCAATCTAGTTATAAAAATGTGATTTTCCTATGTTACCAAATAATCTTGAATTATAGTTATTAATCATAAATTCATCAAATTACAAGGAGGTTTTGTCAATTTCAATTACATAATTACCTCAAGCTTATTTTAATTCTTTTAACTAATATAATTATAATTAGTATATAATTTGATTAAATTAAATCCTTTGTTGAATGGTGGGTTTTAAACGTCCATCTCGGGCTACGTGAGACGAGGTGTGACAGGAAGGTTTGCATAGTTCGGTGATGAGGTTGTTTACATTGGTGGTGGAATAAAGCCAAGACACAATGTCGATCCTAACAGGTATGGATTTCTTAACTTGATAGATGATATTGAGAAGATGGGTTTTAGAGGTAGAAGTTGTCATATAGAGTACCTGGATTGAGTTTTAGTAATGGGTTGAGGGAGGTGAAAGATAATAAGCAAGTCTTAGAAATGATGGAGTTTGGAATGATAGTGGTTTATTTACAGCTTGAAATGAATACTGAAGATGCAGGTGAGAAAACAAGAAAAAAATGTGAAGCTGAAGTTGTTAACACAAATAATAGGCCTGACACAAATGAAGAAAAGGCAGATAGGATGCAAAATGCAAATAAAGATTTCGATGATGAAAATTATGAGTCTAGTGAGGATCCAAATTACAATCCAGTTGACAAGAGTGACACCGATGATGGATTGGAAGATAATGAGTTGTCTGATGATGATGAGTATGTGCAGGCAAAAAAAAATAAAACCAAATATAGAAAATATGTTAGCGTGGATGAAGTGGCTGATAGGTTTACCACAAACAAGGGGTTTCAAAAGAAGGATAATTCTCAAAGGGGTGTTGACTTGAAGGAGGGTAATGACATATACTATAGTGAATACGAAAACTCAGATGGTGATGTCAATTCTATAGGAACCAATGAGGATGATGCCATGGAAAATTCTGCTAAGAAAATAAGAAAGAAGAGGGTTGTATATGATCCAACATGTGATTATAAGAGTTTATATTTTGTTCTAGGTATGAGGTTTAAGAGTGTGAACCAATGTAAACAAGTTATTCAAAAGTGGGCAATAATTAATGGTCACAATTTACAGATTATGAGAAGCAACCAAAGGCAATTACAAGTTAGGTGTATAGAGAAATCCCCTTGGAGACTGTATGGTAGTGTGATTAACAACGAGAAAACATGGTAGTGTAATTAATAGTGAGAAGACATTCGCCATAAATACCTTGTACTGGGAACATATATGCTCAAGGGAAATGAACAACAGACAATCTACTTCTGCATGGATGACTAAAGAGTACATTAATAGGTTTAGAAGAAATCCTAACTAGTCAATTAAGGATCTTTCAGATGACCTCCTTAAAAAATTTTATGTCCAAGTGACTAACTGAAAGTGCTATAGAGCAAAGTGGAAGGCTCTTGAGATGCTAAGAGGTTCAATTGGTGATCATTATGCAAGACTAAGGTCATATAAGGCAGAGTTAACGAGGATTGATCCAGACGGCAGGTATGAGTTTCTGGTAGAGGATGATTTTAGTTTGAAGGGCTTCTTCATAGGGTTTAGTGCTTTGAGAAAGGGCTTTCAGATTGGATGTAGAAAAATCATTGGATTTGATGGATGCTTTCTGAAGACTTTCTTGGTGGTGCTTTATTGGCTGTAGTTGGAAAAGATAGAAAGAACCAGATGTTTCCTATTTGTTGAGTAATGGTGCAGTCTGAAAATGAGTACTTATGGATTTGGTTTTTGAAATTAACATGTGAGGAGCTGAATATTGTTGATGGACTTGGATGGAGCTTTATAAGTGACCAGCGAAAGGTTTTTTTTTATTAAAAATTAACATGTTTCCTATATTTTAGTTTATAATTAACAAGGTTCATATATGTTTGTTTGTTATAAAATAATTAAGTTATTTATAGTCTAGTTTCTTCAAATAACAGGGCTTTATTAATGCAATTCAGAAGCTTGCACCCAGAGCAGAGCACAGAAATTATGTTAGGCATGTCTACTGTAATTGGAAGAAAGAATTTAAATGACAGATACTTAAGAACTTATTCTGGAGGGCTACTAGAAGTACATTTGATGTTGCTTTTAGCACAAAGCTTGATCCATTGTAAGCTAAATCACAAGCTCCACATTCTAACTTCTTAGAAAAGGATCCTACAAAATTTTGTAAGTTATATATGAGTAAATTGCCTAAGTTTGATATGATTGATAATAATGTATGTGAAACCTTTAATGATTACATTGTTAAAGCTAAAGTATGACCTATAATTGACATGTTTGAGGATATTAGGGAGTCCCTCATGTTTAGGATGCATAAGAAATTGACTAATATGTCCAATGTAACAGATAGGCTATGTCCTAGAATTAGATCTAAACTGTAGGGTATCAAATATAATAGCAAATTGTGTATTGTCAAACCAGCTGTTGGTGAGAAATTCCAAGTAGCAATTGGAGCTGATCAATTTGTAGTTGATTTAAAGAATATGACATGTACATGTAAGGATTGGCAGTTGGGTGGAATACCTCGTAATCATGGATGTGCAACCATCCATTTCATGAATAAGGACACAACAAATTTTATTGATCCTTATTTCACAGTGGAAACTTATTTAAAAGTTTATGCAAAAGGCATTGAACCAACCAATGGGCCTAATATATGGCCCAAAGTTAATGGATATGCAATAAAACCACCCCATTTCAAAAAGATATCGAATCGACCAAAAGTGATGAGAAAAAGAGCAACAGATGAAGAACCAAGCAACCCAAATAAGTTGACCAGAGTAGGAATACAAATGAGATGCCAGGTTTGTTTGGAAGTAAGGCATAATAAGAGAAGATGTAAGCATATCAACAACCCTGCATTTCAGAGACAAGAAAAGCCAACTGTGAGTATAATAGGTTTAATTTCTTGTGTTTTAATGCATAAACTTAAACTAAAATTGATGTTGTGTCTGAAACTATATATATTGCATGTTATGTGCTTTTCAATTGAAGAGGGGCAAGCCTCCAAAGAAAAAGGATGGCTAGGCATGTAATTCAAAACAAGGCATGTCAACCATTAATCAAGTCAACACTTCCACAGGTCATGCTAACTCAAGTGATGGTCGACTCAGATACAAAGAGCTAAGACAGGTTAGGGTTTAAATAATGCATAATCCATGTTTATTATATGTTATGAATCAATTGGTGTAAGTTGCATATGTTACATCATGCAGGTTAGACAAAGGTATGGCCTGAGAGTGACGGATGGCATTGGGAACATATATTTTAGGGTATGTATGCATTTCTTTATATTGTCAAGGCAAAATGAATTGTCTAAGTGGAAGTTGTTTATATTCATTGTTTGATGACGATGATTTTATATTAGTTGTCTAAATGGAAGTTGTTTATTCAGATGCATATAAACACTAGAAGAGCTTGCACTGCCAAATCTTCAGTATCAGTTACCACTAAATCAACTGCCACATCAGTTAGTAGCCAAGGCAGGGTCCAAGGAAAAAGGCACGGAAGAGGGAATAGCATCAACACCATACCTGATGTTAGTACTTAAGAGAGTGTTGCCCATATGAATTGAAGAATCACTAATTTTCATAATATTGTTGTTATTCTACACAAGTGTACTAGGAAGTAATTTTCGATTAGGTGAAACAATATAAGTTGCAAGTTATTTTGTACTAGTTTCATTGTAAGTTATTTTGGACAAGTTAAATCGTTTCATTACAAGTTATTTTAGACAAGTTGAACAGGGGTTCATATTTTGTGATATTAGCATCTTGGTTGAACAAAATTGTAGTTTAACAACATTGGAAGTGTCATTTCATATGTGTGAATGGCCTAAATATATTTTGTTATGTTTCCTATATGTGTATATTTTTGAACATAAATATATTCAGTTATATTTCTTATAGGTGTATATATATTTATAAACATAAATTTTTCTTTTTATTTCAAATAAACATCTTCACCAGAATTACAATTTAAGGTAGTAGAATAACATACATGATAGGAGCATTACATGGTTAGCCTGTTTAGGCAATTCATGGACAATTACAAGCAGCAAAAAGTGGCTCCTACCATAGACAACAACTACCAAAAATTACAATGCCCTTGTCAGTTACAGAACTAAAAACCAAGCAATATTAGAATCTCTGTGACTGAAGCTCGATATTCAAATTTGAACAGCATAACAATTAAAGCCACAGGCAGTAAAATGGTTAACTTCAACCATGACCTCAACCTTTTCACATCTTCATGAAGCTTTGAGTTCTCATATTTCGGAAGCCTCTCTTTTTTTGCATAATCATCTATCTTCTTCTCTAGACTTTCAAACAACACATCGTACTCCCCTAATGCTTTTGCCTTGTCATTCTATTCTTTCATGTTCTACTCAACAAACTTCACTTTATCAGATAGTTGTATCTCCGCAACTCTCAGGATTTTCATGATTTCTTTGTATCTTTCCTTTTCAGCCTTCATCTTAATGAATAATTATTTTTGCTGGGGTGGGATTTCAGGATCAAGCCATTTAAAGTACCCACAATCATCGTGCTATCAATTGTAAATAAAGATGTTTGTTAAAATCTAAATTAAAATTAAACTACCATTCACAACCCAATAACAGTATATCTCAAAATTTTCTTTACCTTTCAAATGGGATAGTGATAAAATCTTCTCCCCGGATTTTCCATGGTCATCGAAGTAAACACACCAACAGTGAAATTATGCCCACATTTTTTATAGGAGTTGAGCTTGAAATCTGTTCACTTGACCTTAATGAAGTTCCATAGTTGTATGATCTTGAGCTAGTTGACATTTTCTTCCAAAACGGCAGCTTCAATTGGGGATGATTTTTTTTTTATTTTCTAATTGTAATCGGGGATGTTTTGGGGATAATGAAGACGAACCCTAATTTTTTCCTAAGGAAGACAACAATGTTTTGGGGATGTCGTGCATGTGAGCATATGAAGACGTGTATGCATTTTGAGATGTCATCTGACGTGGATTAGTTGATCAATCTCAGGCTGCCACGTAAGTTTATGGTCCTTGAAAATCACATCGGTGATTCGACTTGCCAAACTTTGTAAGCTGGTGTTTTATTTTGCCAAATTTCAAAAGATATAATTAAATTGCAAAATATGCTAAAGGTTAGAATTTTTTTTTACAAATAACCCTTATTTTTATACGTACTAGCTGCACTAGCCTGTACTTATGTAGTGCAATGGTATCTACTTGGGCACGGAGATTTATGCTCCCCTCATATGTACTAAAATTAACGGTAATACATTAACCATTTCATCTATGCTAAAAAAAAAAAAGGTCGTAGCTCCGGGAATTAAAAGAAGAAAAACATAAAGGGACTGAGTGCAGTTCTAAATTAATTCAAGATTCTAGTATCAAAGATCTAACTTATGTTAGCCTGATTTAGAACTCAAATTAACTTTATTCAATTTAGTATATGAATCTCAAAATTAATGCGAACTAAATTTAATAAAAGATCGAATTAACCTTTTTTTGGGGGTCCAATGCTAAATGGCATGAGTTATTTAGTAAATACTTTTTATTCAAATTATATGCAGTCAAATTTAGCAGATTGAGTTTGATAATAAAAAGTTTTCTCTTCACTGTTATCACAAAGCATGAGTAGAAGAATATTACAGCTTAGTGGCCAAATAAGATGATGAGCTTTTCCTAATTAACTTAATTACTTTATTAAAAATAAATTTTTATAGTTACATTTGGCAGATATAACACTCTATTTATGACCATTTCTATATTTCTTGTAAAAAGACTAAATAAATCATAGAGAGAGAGAGATAAAATAAATTTTGTGAATAGGAGGAAGACATATCAAATACCATGAAGAGATCCCATGAGAATTGAATCCAAGTAATGACAAAATTTTCACTACTAATTAATATTAATAGGTAGATGAAAATGCCAATTATAAATGCAAGATATATTATTTGGAGTTGATCTATGTCATATTTACTCTCTTTATTTATTGGCTTAATTGTCAAAAAAAAAAAAAAGGGAAGTTGGTCCTTAATTTAATTACATGCTAATAGTATAAGAAATATGAATGAAGAGTATAAAACAAGATTAATTTCACCAATCTAGTTTTTTTAATTATTATTAAAAATAAACTTAAATTTAATTTGGATGGTAACTATACTTGTGTGAGTTACCAGCAAAATTTGAATTATAATTTTTCATAGGTATTGATGATTTTAAGTGTTTATTTATTTTTTTTTAACAAGAATTTTAAGTGTTTAGATGAAGTTGAAATGATTAATAAAGCATAGACAAAATTAAAGAAAATAAATGGGTGGGAGTACATGAATATTTTATTTATTTATTTAATGACAAATCGGATGAATATAAAAAGTTGAGTGACTGAAAAAAAATTAAGCATTAATTAAAATGACATGAAAGTTCAAAATTAAAGTGATAATATATGAAATGTTGAAATTTTATGCAGTTAGGTGAAATATTATTAAAGTAGCACTAGATTATATAAATCAAAATCATTGAATTGGAGCAAAATTGTAAATTAAAAGAGTTTTAATAACGCGATTAAAAAAATAAAGATAAAAAATTTTGATATTTTTTTGTTATATATTTATTTTATCTTTTTATTAGGATGTATTATTAATTTTCAAAAAATGAATTATTTATTTTTTTTCTAAGAAAATAGAGTATATAACATTAAAATTTATTTTAAGAGTTTAATTTTATTATATTTATATAAATAAATATAAAATATTTTTCAAATAACACCATTTATTTCTAAATTTACAATTTTTAAAATCTCTACTCATATTTTTACTCTAGGACCGTGGTGGTGTCCTAGAGGACAACATGCTATCTTATTCTCATTCAGTAATGGTTCAAGTCAAGCAAGTTAAACAAACTTGCAAATTATTTAAAATCAACTAAAAAAAATTAAAAATAACTCAATATATTTAGATCAAGCTTCAAATCGAGCTATTTGAGTTAATTGGTAATTTGAGCTATTTGATTTGATTGATAAGTCGAGTTCAAATATTATGATACTTAACTTAATAGATTTACGAATCTAATTAAATCTGTACAAAACTATCATTGAACTTTACTTTTATTTTAATATAATTATATATTCGAGTTTATATATTTTAAAAAATTTTATATAATCAATTTAGCAGAGTCAAGTAGAATACGATTTCAGATAAAAGTTAAAGCTTGTTAAAGAAAAAATGATTATCATCCAAACATTTGATAACTTAAGTAAAGTGCATGCACCAACCTAAATTTTGTTCACACTGCCAATGCAAATGCGAGATCATATAGGTAGTGTGTAGCAGAAATCTTTGCAGAAGATGGCAATAAATTTGCATGAATTAGGACAACAAAATATATAGGATAAAGTTTGTGTGTATCAGGATAGCTGCTATGGAAAATGATAGAACACTGTACCATTTACTCATCAATCCCAAGAAAATATATTAATGGCCTCCCTGCTACTGCAAATCCATCGCATTTCATTGAAAGACTCAAATCTTAATCTATTTACAAATCCCAACTTCCCCATTTTTTTTCCTATAAAATGCTCATCACCCGTATCACCATTTCATCAAGCCAGCACAACGTACGTACATACTACTATTACTACTACTTGTCTTGTTCCTCAACTAGCAGTCTGCACGAGCTTACACCACACATAACCATGAAGAACATCTTCTTCTCTGTGCTCTTCCTCCTCTCTTTCCTCTTCTGCCTCGCCAAGGTTAGCGAGACGGCTGTTCCATGCAGCACAGTTGACATGAAAGCAGCTGCTTGTGTTGGGTTTGCCACTGGCAAGGATTCAAAGCCATCTCCAGCATGTTGCACTGGCCTCCAACAGCTTGTTCAAACTGTTAAATCTGTTAATGACAAGAAAGCAATTTGCAGGTGCTTGAAGGCTAGCTCCAAGTCCTTGGGAATTAAAGATCAGTTCTTGAGCAAGATTCCTGGTGCATGCAATATTAAAGTTGGCTTCCCTATCTCTACCTCCACCAACTGTGAAACGTGAGTTTACTTTATTCTTTAAAATCTGACCAAGTCCTAACATGTATATGTATGTGGATGGGCTCTAATGTTAATCAATCTATAAATTTTGCTACTGAGAATATCTTACCCATATAACAAATATTTTGAGTGTTTATATTTAACTGATAAAAATATAATAAACACAAATTTAACCATTGAATATAACACGATCAAAACAAACAAAGAAATTTTAACGATCAGAAAGATAGTTATTGATTTTTTTTTTTTAATTGGATTTTGCAGGATTCACTAGATTGGAGTGGAGGCTTGTAACCTGTAGTGTTTTGGCGAGAGGGGGGAAAAAAGGAGTCGAATAAAATAGTATTAGGGCAATGTATGTGGTTCTTGTTAGACCCTACTTTGGACCTCAATAATCAAGTATTTCAAGTTGTCTTTTAATGCATCAAGATCATTTACCCTTTTCCTAATGATTTATCACCATGCACCTTTAGTTTTGCTGATAATAAGCTCTTTTCGTTATTTTGAAACTGTGTTGCTATATATTTTGGACTTCAAATTGCTTATGATGCTGCTTCTCAAAATGAGGATTTGATTGTTAAAAATCTTCAGAAAAAACTGCTGTGAAAATTCTAATTAAGAGTTCAAAGTGAGCATACAAATGTAATTACTCTGATAAGAAAACGGTAGATTCCAAAAGCTTCCAAGTTAGCAATTTTAGATGTGACCAAAGAAACCATAGGAACAATGATATTATTCGATTCAAAGTCTTTGCAGCTTTAATCCAATTCAAAAGCCAAAAAAAAAAAAGGCAAACAAAAACAAAAGTTTAGAATGGCAAAATTACAATTGAATAAACAATGACAAAGTGATAAATGAATAAAATGCTAAGAGATGGGCACACAATTTGCATATTGAAGAATTGTTTTAATAGATTTTTCCTAAATTTGACATATTTTTTTAATTTGATCCTTCAACTTATAAAATGAGTATTTTGACGCCTCAACTTAACACAGACATAAGTTATAAATATTTTTCAGTTAGATTAAGTGTTTAAATAGTTTTATTTGACTTACAAAAATAATATTTAGACACCTTAAATTAAATTGAAACAAGTTGACGTGTTTAAACAGTTAGTTTATATTTTTATAAACAGGGGAATTGATAAAAGGAGTTATGGGCGCTGTGTATGTATTAAGCCTTGAAGAAATGGGGAAACAAACAAGTGGTAGTTATTTCACATCAACCATGTTCAACGACTTAAGTTGATAATGTGACATTGGTAACCAAAGAGGTAACTTGAAGGAAAGTACAAGCAATCACCAGGGAATTTCCTGGCCATCCCAGGCAAAGAATTTTCCATTATCATGGCTCTTTGCATTGTTGATTATGTTTAATAGCTTCTGCACTGAGAACTCTTTGGTGAAGAGCTTGCCTTCAGGAACATTTCGCTGAAACGGCCTAGAGAGATCAGTGTCTACTGTTCCTGGGTGCAAAAGAATGCATATTATTGGATCCTTCTTTCGTGCAAACTCCACAGACACGGTCTTTGCCACTGCTAGCATTAGTAGACAAATGTACCATCATAAGTGAATGCAAACAATGAAATTTTTTTAACATAATTCATTCATAAACTTTCTAGCGTCAGACATTTTTATAGCAGACTCCAAGCAAACATAAGAATAGGAATAGGAATAGTAATGTGGTTAAGAACACATCAAGGTGGCATGGATGCAAGAATACTAAAAATTCAAAGGACTGATTACCAACCATAACATAGATATAATGTGACATAAATAGGTATCAAGTATGAGAACAATAAATATCAAGTGCCGCTTCAGCATATATCCATTCTCTTCGTGTACTCTCCATCTATTGATGGGCCATCTATCTGTCATCAATGGTCTTTTAAGATATGGATGCTATCAGTCAGCCAAAATATCAGGTTTGTTATATGTGCAAGGTGTATGAAAGCAATGAGAAGTATCTGAGGCAATCAGTAATTAAATAAAAATAAAACCTTGAAATTTGTGCATGCTGTTACAGTACAATATTATTTCTAGTCTCAAACAGACACTGCAGGCAAACTCCTGGGAAATGCTTTTCATGAAAAGATAAATCCTTTTCATAGGCTTTCTTTAGCCTTTGAATTGATGAGCCCAAACAAAGCAAACTACTATTCAAGTTTACCAAGTTACATACAAAAGACCATTGGAAGTCGACGTAAGCCTTTACTTGCCAAGATGGAACATCAACTTATACCAATTTTGAAGAATTGAAATTATCATATGATTCTCCATGCCAAGACTCAAAAAAGAATAATCTTAATAACTGGTCACATTTGACAATATAGCATTCCATTCTTACAGGAAGTGTTGAAAAAAATAGACGTTCACTACAGCCATAGATCGTACAAAAGGAGAAGCCAAGTGAGGATTCATACACTGATTTAATGCAGCCTTTGAAGACCGATAAGAGTGCCAACCACCTAGACGATTATCTCCAATGGATCCAACCCTGGCACTTAAACTGGCCACAACTGCAACGTCCCTCTGAGTGCCCGAGCCTCCGCCAGCTCTCAAAAGAGGCCACATGTGCTGCAAATGGCAAACAATAATACCTAAATTGTGTGAACTGTTGAGTCATAATACAAGGTAAATGAGGCAATGCAGAAGACCCTGTTTCATGCATAACTTTGTAAAGTTTGAACTCCCAAGAACTTATTTATTGTGAGAATGCAGATGTTGTATTTGCAGATATCTCTGTTAAGCTAACAATAATTTTTACTGGAACAAATTAAGACAACAAAAAATGATGCAAGTGCTCTCCTAAGTGTACAACCTATGCACATTTATATATCCCCCGGTCCAATTAAAAGTAAAAGAGATCCTTCCAACATTTTGCTTAGTATCACAAGGAAAAGAGATTTTAATTGAAGCATAACCAAGCTTTTGTATTTTCACCACCCATAACAGCTACTTTTAGAACAATGTCAGCTGCAACATAATGATTCCAAGATCTGGGTTCCTCTCAAACCATTTTCATGGAATATAAATTCAAGTTAACAACAGAAAGGTTATACCTTGATAACGAGAATAGGGCCCACAGCATTGACCTCATAAGCTAGCAATAGCGACGATTTATCTACTTTGTTCAAGGTTGTTTCTGCACTGGAAATGAAAGAAGTTAACTTTATTCCTCTGCCCTGGAGATCATAGAGAGAGTAGTTGTCTGTTGACTGCTGTATAATATATTGCAAGTGTTAAAATCCACTTGCCAGCTAAAAATTTTTGTGGAAGCAAGGTCACAATATTCTTACCTGGTTGCAACACATTTGGTATCGAGAGGATGCCTGAGGCATTAATGAGAAGGTTTAGAGAACCATACTTTTTTCTTATGGACATTGCAGATGCCTGAAATGTGACATTATGTCAGGATAGGCCATTGCTGCCAATATACGAGTAATAATGGTTGTAAACAAACTAAAAAAAAAAGGAAATAAAGGAAATAAACTATAATAGCACTCCATATTGGTACCACGAAGAGATTACTGAAATAAACTAAATTTATGCTTCTAATAAGATCCAGGTTCCTCCTCTATTAGATTATCAATAAAGCTTATCTGATGACATAGTAAGGAAAACAAAGGCGATTTTATTCTGTTCAGGGCAAAAGTAAGAGGTGAAAGAAGCATTAACCTCTATTGAACTTTCAGTGGTCAAGTCCAATTGTAGAATGTTGAGGCGTTCATCAAACTGGTTTTTCAAATCGAGAAGTCCTGTTGCTCTATCAGGATTTCGACAAGTAGCAACTACATGTCCTTTCTCATCCTTTTCCAAAAGCTGCTTAACCTGTATCAGGCACTAAACCATTCATATTTCAATCAAATAATTGACTAATTCCGTGCATCATCAAATTAAAATCACCGAACAAGATTAACACATTCAACAAAAAAGAATAAGAATCTATTATACAATCATAATGAGATTGCTAGAAGCATGACATTGATTCTGCAAATATGGTTAAACTAGTTTGATGGAGTTCTAATACACAAAGGGAACTTTACATAGCCTACAAAGCTATGAAAAGATGATATAGAAAATTATTTGCATTTAAATGACTCCAATATATTTCTCTAAACTTTCTGTCTCCTTATCTTCACTTTGAAGCACCCAATAAGCCTACAAAGCACATCCGAATTGGTGCCTTCCAAAAATAGGATAAAAAAGTGTCAAAAAAGAAACTTATTGTTCACTTTGACTGTCCATAAACCTAGGTAGCACGGCCACGGACACAGGGACACGAACATGGGAAAACGGCTTCTAATTGAAGTGTTCGCCTTTTAACTGAACTATCTAGGTAATACAGACATGGAGATACAGGGACACGGACACAAGAAAACGGCTTATAATTGAAGTGTTTGTCTTTTAACTGAACTATCTAAGTACAACAGACACAGAGAGATGGGGACACAAACACAAAAAAATGCCTACTAATTGAAGTGTCCGTGCATCAAACGATGTTGCTTGGTAGAAACTTGCAGAAGAAGGACGGGAAATGAACTGAATTGAGCTTTGAATAGCCAGACATGGTTTGCCAATTTTTAATGAGCCTGAAAATTTGAGCCCAATTATTGAGCTAAGCTCATTTGAAATGTAACAAAGTGGAACTTCACTGCTTGCTTTACTTGCTTTTTGTCATTCAACATAGAAAATGAGCTTAAGCTTGATCTGGACTTGTTTAGATAAAATGACACGTCCAAGTATAACTTGATCAGTGAAACACAAGATAACATACAACTAAATATAGATTTTTATGTGACTTTATTACCATTGCAACCAACAGCTAAATACACACACACAGAGAGAGAGAGAGAGAGAGAGTAAAATTTCATTTTAGTATTGTTCTGGGCGTAATTTATAGCAACTTTAAACTTAAATGAGTCAGGTATCAATGAACTCAATCTCGGCTAGCATACTGAGAAAGTTTTAAAATGAGTCAATCTTTGATGTTGATCTAAAGAATGAGCCTAGGTAAATGTTGCTTAAGCAAAAAATATGAGTAGCCTGAAGTGTTTTGGTCAATTTGCAGCCCTAGCTGTACAAAATATGTGTAATGGTAACTAAAGAAAGCTATATGATACAAATTCTAGACTCAAAACTGCAACTTTACTGAAAGTTGAGCATTTGTGAATAAAGTGAGCATGGGGGTTTACTACTTTCTCATATGTACTGGAGCCAATAATTTGACGGCAGGAGCAGTTGATTGCTGATCAAATGGAACAAGGTCCTAATATTCCTGCTATATTCTGAAGTAAAAGACTCTTGTACTTTAAATTAGAACTTTCTTATTTTCATTTGCTTCAGACAGTGTGATTTCAACCTAGAATACACTTTAATATTAGTCATCATCATCAATGGGAGAGGCAAACCACTAGGGGCGGAACTAGAAATAGATGTCTAGGAGGGCCAAAACTGAATTATAGAATAGTGAAGATGATTTTTAGATGAAAATAGGAGAGGCTAAACTAAAAATATGCAAAAGTTGGAGGAGCTAACACTGAATTCTATAAAGAAGTTCTTTTCAATTTTAGGGACTTTGGGGGAGCCATGGCCCCCTCAACCTTGAACGTAGTTCCGCCCCTCCAAACCACAACCTCAGCCTCAGGCCAGGGTAGAATGAATCTCCAAAAAAAAAAACAACAACTATATTTAGCTTGTTAGATTACAGGACATCCTACAGCCTGAAGTATTTGGGGGAAAATGTTCCTGAGAATTCCCACACAAAAGAAAAGTAAAATATGAAAAATACAAACAGTCAGATGCAAAAGGTGAAATATGGATATTGAAACAATGGTAGAAATCCCACAAAATTTACCATTCTAACAAAAGTCACCTTTTTCCCAAGGGGATAACAAAGTCATATCAATTTGAGATACATATACGGTTTATCAATATTAATTTGGTAAATGTAAAAATAGACACATGAAAAACTGAAAGGTAAAAGGTCTTAAATAAAACGCATCCATCATCAACAAGAAGAGGATGACAAAGGTGTAGGCTATCATGTGATTTGGAAGAGAGAGAGAGAGACAAAGGAAAATGTACCGAGAAAAGAAAAGAGCAGCTTACATGTGACAACACAAGCCACTGAGACAAATGCAGAAGCCAAGGACAAAATAAAAGGTAAGATAAAACTGTTCAAAGAATCAGACACAATGTGCATGACTGTAAAACACCAAATTCATACAAACAAAGTTGACACGAAAAGAAATGACAATTTATTTCAGCAACAGCTAACAGGAAATTGAACAAAAACAAAATGTAAAGAATAAGAATCCTCATAACTCTTGAAAATGAGATGAAATAAAAAAAAATTACAACATTTGGAAGATTTTCTTTATAACTTTAGCAACTTAATACTTACACTAAGGATAAAATGAACTCCATTTAATTCCAGTCTAATACAATACAATGAGCCTTAGTAGATGGCTGTACATTATGGATCATTAAGACATTGCAATGATCATTTGAGAATTTTCAAATGGGTATGAAAGAAAAGTATCCACTATAATTAACAATTCCACATGGAAAACAAAAGAGGACAAAATTAGCATACTTTTCAACTATAGTGCATTATATTATAGTGCTTTAATAACTTTTTATCTCATTCAATACTTTAATTATTACTATCCAAGAATTATCAGATCAATCACCAAAGCTACACATTTTTCTCATAAATCATATATCTCTACACTGTTACATTAAAAAAGAATGTAGAAATAAGTTAGAGAATATATAAATGAAGATAAAAACCACCAACCCATTTCTAAGTGAGCTACAGAAAGCAAGAATCTAAAAGCAAAAGAGAATTCAAGAAACTAAAATGAAAGAGCTAAAAGAACTCACGAATTCAAGGCCAATTCCTCTTGAAGCCCCTTGAACCATGGATACCCCACCATCCCAATGGGGAATTGAACAAGAAGAAGTAGAAGAAAAAGCCATTCTTGATGAACTCAGGGTCATTCTTGGTGAACTCAGAGACATTGGAGCGGCCATATATGCAAAGTATCTGAGAAGGGAAAGCTTCATTTTTTCTTGGTGGGTCTTTAAAAAATGGTAAAAAAAAATGCTGAAAAAGAAAGAGTCAGAGCAAATTATGTGTTGGTTCCATGGGAAAAGGCAATAGCTGGGAGTTTGAAACTTTCAGTGCAACTTTCAGTGAAGAAATTAGGAAACAGTTGTGAGTTGCGGTTAGCTGGGAGTTTTAGGACTGTGGCTTAGCGTTTTCACAGGCTACACTAATTTCAGAAGAGGCCCATGTTTATTTTAAGCCCATTTCTATCATTTCAAACTTCATTTTCTTTCTTTTAAAGTAATTAACAAAAGGGTAAATTACAATTTGCGGTCTAATATACTATTTTATCTCTGATATTTAAAAAAATATTTATTCATCCTTGACATTTGTAAATTTGTGTACTATTTCATTTCTGACAGAGAACTAATGAGTATTAATTGTTGCAAATGTCAGGAATGAATAAATATTTTTTTAAATATTAGGGATGAAATAGTATATTAGGCCAAAACACAAGAGGTAAATAGTAATTTATTCTTAACAAAATTAGATAATTTTTAATTATTTTTAAACTAATTCTTATTTTTGTGTATGTAAATTTTATAATAATTATCTCAAGTATCGATAATTATAAGATAGTTATAAGAATTTAAACTAATTTGAATTGGATTGAATAAACCTTATACAGAAGTAAAGCTCTTTCTATGCATCTTTTTTACATATAACAAATTTAAAATTAAAATCTTACCAAAAAAAATTAATCTTATTATTACTCTATTTTGGCCAAAAATCTTATCATCACTTGAGCTAACACATATTGATTTAATGTATATGAATTAACTTATACAAGATTAGTTAATTTTTAGAAATAACCCATATTTTATATCCAACAATTTTATTGTTTTTTGAATTTATTCCATGCACTTTTATTTGTATGAATTGAGTCTCGATATTTTTATTTCTCAGTACATTAAGAACTTATATAACAGTAAGTGAGATAATGAATCTCACCAGCTATTAAATGAGGGTAGGACTTACCAAAAGAATAAATATATTTTTTGAAAAAAATTTACTTTAACCCCTGTACTTTTATTTTTGTAAATATTAAGTCCTTATACTTTTTTTATATACATTAAGTCCCTAATTAATATAAATTTATAAAATTTTGTCAACTATACATATAATTTAATTATTCATACTTAATTTATAATATAAAATATTATTAAAATATAATCGCTCTTATGAAAATTAAATCTAAATAATATAACAGTAATTTAGTCTTTAAAATTTTTTATTTGATTTTTATAAAAAGAATTCAAGCAAAAATTTCAATAAATTTAATTTTAACTAATTTTAAGTAAAAATAAATGATACAAAATTGTATATGTGCGAATTTTTAACGAATAAAAAAATTTTATACCTTAAAAATTATTTGGCAATAAATCTTTAAGAGATAAAAAAAAATGTATTGATATAATTTTTAAGAAAATTAGTTCAAGCTATTATTTTAAGAAAAAGATAAAGTTTTAGTGTATTTAAAATTTTTAGAATGAAAATAGGTGCATCCTTTAATAATTTATTGCTTAAAATTAAATTAATGGTAAATTGTGTAAGGGAGTAAATAAAAAGAGCATTAGATTATAGTTAATAAAAAAACAAATAATTTAAAAATGTTTATGTTAATAATAAAAAATTCAATTAGAAGTTTAAATTAGTTCAACTATAAATTTATTTAAATTAGTTAAATTATAAATTTATTAACTGAATATATAAATGTTAATAATTAACTAAAATATTTATTGAAAGTAAAAAAAATTATTTAAGAATATTAAAGATTAATTTGTTAAAATTTTAAAATATATAAATTTATTAAAAATTTTAAAAATTATAGGAACTAAATAAGATATCTTGTTCTATATCTGTAACGTTGTTTCTATCCATTTTTAAAAGAAAGACTTAATGTGCAGAAAAATAAAAATACGAAAAGTCAATGTGTAGCAAAATAAAAATGTAAGGTATTAATTTATAAAAATAAAAATATATTAAAATAAATTTAGAAAATAATAAAAGTGCAGAAAAAATATAAATTATTTTTAATTTTTAATATTAAAGCTACTTATAGTTTGTCGATATATAACCTGTCCCCAATTTGTCATCTTGTATCTTATAAAAGTAGCATTGATTTGTTTTTAAAAGAAGTCAATATAGAATATAATTTTAATTATTTAGAAAAAGAAGTGAATAATAAATAATATATATATATATATATATATATATATATATATATATATATATATGATTTTAAATGTTCTCAATCTCTCACGTTTACTCAAAT
>CATIWM010224822.1:0-12423 GCA_949671775.1 Mallotus repandus
TCAGAAATCAGAACTAGCTAGTTTGTCTTGACCAATAATGTATTCTTTAATAACATTTTACTTACTAAATATATAGCCTCATAATCTATAATTGTCTAGTGGATATCGGAGAGGCTAAGATCCCAAGATCTCAAAGTCTTGTATTAATTTTCACATTGGACATTTCTCTTTGAACATATTAATAAAGTATTTGTTGAATTTATAGGACAGCGAGTTGCGATATTGTCGTCCGCAAAAAGATAAAATAAAATTTTGAAATAATTATCATATAACATTTAATGTTAATTAAAATTTATTTTTTATTTTTTTTTATTTTTTTTAAAAAATTTAATTTGTTAACAATTAATTAAAATAATAAAATTTAAAATGATCTAGATGAATCCGTCATGATTTAAACACTTAAATCTTGTGATTAATTAATTAATTGCTATAAAAAAAAATAAGAGAGACAAACAAATAATCTCAGCAAACCGCCCTCACATAAATCTTTACCGATAAAATGTATAGTCAATGTTGGTAAAAAAATGTATAGTCAATCAATCAGTAGATAATCATATCAAGAACACAAAACAAGAGAGAATAATACTAAATTACTTATTTATTTACATGAATAATATAACTCCATAGTAAAAAAATAATAATAATCTCCATAATATATGTGTATGATAAGAAGCAAAATCAACAGAAAAAAGGAAAAAAAAAACAAAAGAATAATAACAATAAGATCAGGAAATGAAACTGTAAACGTCTCAAATATCAAGAAATGAAAGTGATGAAAGACTCAAATATCAAGAATCATGATCAATAATCCCAATCGCACTTCTCAGTTTGAAAAGGAGTAGTAGCGTTGACAGGAACCTTCAAGTCGCACCGGATCTTGGGCTTGAACTTGCCAACCTTAATGGCACCGATCTTGAATCTAATCCTCAAGTACAGTGTGACATCAATATTGTGAATTCCAGAAGTTTTATCCCGATTAAACTCGGTCAGTTCCTCACCAGAAAGAACCATCAGTTGCTGTCCTTTAAATGAAGGAGTCAAGATGCTGGTGTTCTTATGTCCTTGATAAAATGAAGTCAAGGTAGCATAACCAAACCTCTGGTCTTCGTACTCGGCTCTTGCCTCTATTCTATCATAGTAGATGCCGATCTTCTTGTTAGGGTTACGCACTGTGATCTTGAGAGTTAGGTTATAGTTGAGATGGTTGTTGTTGTCGAAGCTGAACTCAGAGAGAGTAGCTTCTGTGACATGGAACTTTACTTTGTTAGGACGTACTACGAGCCAGAAAACTAAGACGGCAATACCAAGAACCACTACGATGGTGATGATGATTTTGAGCAGGCAACTCAAGAGACAACAGCCACATCCACAGCCGCTGCGGCCAGGACGATGGTAGTGTTGTGGTGGTGGAATTGCAGGGCCGTAGTAGGCTCCGTTCAATTGAGCTTGCTTCTCCGCCATGACAATCAAGAATCAAGAACCAACAAACCTAAAACCAATTGAAAGCTAAAAGAAGCAAAGAAAGATAAAGATTTAAAATTCAAGAATGAAGAAAATGGATTGTGAGATGAAAGAAGAGGGTAGTGTTGTGGGGGTTTTATATAGTAGAGAGTTGTAGTTGTAAAAAACTAAACACGCAAGTTAACCGTGTCAAGAGACGCGGTTGCTTTGAGAGGCTTGAATATGAAATTGATGACAAGTCCTTCGCGGAAAAGAGATAGAACCCCAAGAAGTTTCCCATGCGAAGACCAAAGGTATTTGTAGGCATTAATTATTTATTTAGTTGCCATTTGCTGCTGCTGGGTAGCTTCTGTTCACTGCCATTGACTTCTTGTGCCTTGCTATGTCACTTTCAATTTTGTTCTAATACTTTCTTTTAGTTATAAACATTATGGATGGTAGTTTTCAAGTGAAAGATGCAATCTTAGATTGGGGTTTATTGCACAAATGATACTATAATTTTGAACCATATTTTAAAATAATATTACATTTTTAATTTTATTTTTTGGTCTTTTAATTTTTATTTTTTTCAGATTATAGTCTCTTAATGATTTTCGATCAAATTTAACATACGTGGCAGTCTGAATAAATATATTTTCTATATATTCACCATGTAAGCATCCAATTAAGCAGGCTAATCATCTCGTGAACTCCATAAAAATAAATTTATTAAAATTTTATTTTATAGGACCCATAAAGAAAATTTATTCTATGGGGCCAACAAGATGATTAGACTATTTAATAAGATATTTACATGATAAATATATTAAAAACATATTTATTTCGACTACTACATATGCTAAATTGATCATATATATTTGAGATACTTTAATCTGAAGCAAACATAAAAATTACGATATTAAAAAGAAAAAAAACTTTTGTCTTAAAAAAAAAATAAACATCTGATACTATTTTAAAACATAAAATAAAATTACGATATCAACTATGCCCGCAGTTAAATTGTTTATTTGAAGAAGGCTATAACACTCTACCGAGGTTTAAGAAAATTTTGTAGTACTCTCATTTTTCGACATATATATATATATATTTATTACAGTACATATGTCTTATCATTTTCGTAACTTTTTTAATCAATAGAAAAATATAAAATGATTTAAATGTTAATTAATTGTATAATAAAGGATAGTTGTTCTAATTTATTTATTTTTATTAATAGGAAATTGACATTTAGGTTTAGCAAAATATGTTTTCAGACCCTTAAACTTTTATGTTTTATTATGTGGAGCCCTTGAACTTTAATTGCATTACATTGAGTCCTTATATTTTTATATTTTACATATATTAAGGACCTTCTAAAATTTTTTCATTTATAAACTTGTGTTTATAAGTCAAATTTTTGCTGCATTTGATTTTTTTTTTGTCGATTTAGTCCAATTTAATACCAATTCAAAAGGCATTATATAATTTTTATTAAAAACAGTTCAAATTCAATCAATTGAAAATTAATATCTTATTCTTTTAATGCATTTAAAGTAAAATATATATTTTTATTTTAAATTAAAAACTTTAATTTATTTTTATATTAAAGAATATTTTTAATAATAATTGAAAATAGTGAAAAATATATTTTTGTTTAAAAATTTATTTAAAACATCAAAATTTTAAATTTTAAAAAATATTAAAAATATTTTCTATATTTTTGATATTTGATATGCTTAAAAAATTAGTTAATGATGAGCCAAAATTAATTTTTTAATTATTTTTATAATTATCGGTATTTCTCATTGTAATTTATAAGTATTAATATTGAAATACTTTATTCAATATTATTGACAAATCATACTTATTTTTTATGGACTCCCACTGATGAAGATTAAAGTTTCTATTCAATACTTTAGGATTGAGAAGAAGGTATCAAACTCAAGATTTCCACTTTGTAAAGTAAAATTCTACCATTATATTGAACACTTTATACTTAATTAGAATTTACTTATACTCTATTAATTTTAATAAGCATGTAAAATATAGTAAAGTGCAACAAATATATTTTTAAATGTTCATTATTAAAAATTAATATATTAAATTTTTTTATGTTTAAATTATATTTCACCAAATAATAATTATGAATAATAAAATAATAAAATTATGAATAATAAATAATTAACCTATTAATAATAAAATAATAAAATTTACTAATTTGAACTAAGAGATATTTTTACTTTTAAACTAATATATTTAAATAAGAATAAAAATATTAGTTTTAAATTTCTTTAATTTGTTAAATGATTATTTAATGAAAAACATATAATATATTTATAAGTTATTATTTAATTGTATTAAAATAATAAAAAAATTAAAATTTCAGTAATTTGATCTTTTGTAATAAGTTTAGGGACCAAATATTTAAAATAAATTCTTAAAGTGTGCAAAAATAAAAGTACAAGGGTTTAATATATATACCATAATTAAAATTTAAGGATTTAATGCAATAAAGTTTAAAAGTTTAAGAGTTTGAACTAAGTTTAGACTATATAACATGATATAACTTTTTTATTTAAATCAAATTAAAGGCTTTTTTTTATGTTACAAACATTTGTATCTATGCAAATGAAATTAAAGTTGTTGAATTTATTTTTATTTAATTATAACCATTGATCATTTTTATGTACCAATACCTATAAAATATATCAACAGTTGTAATTAAATTAATAGCAATCTAACCGTTCTAATTGTATTTGTATAGATATGTACGTTTGTATTGTAGAGTGACCAAATTAAAAATAATGACACATATCAATTTTTAGTGGTTAATTCTTTCTAAGATATCATGCCGTAGTTCTTTTATTTAATATATGATGTGAAAATTAATTTGAAAAATTTTAATGTCTATGGTCTTCTATATTTTTAAAAAGAAATGATTATTTAAAAAAAAAATAAAAATATATATTAATATAAATTAATTGAATTTTTAAATTTAGTTAACCATCATATCAATGCAATGCTACTTATAAAAATTTAATATTTATTTATTTATTTTATTTCAAGTAATTGTATTTGGTTTCCATTATCAACTTCCCTAATTAAATATAAGAACTAGGATGTGAATGGTGATACGTCATGTTCAATTCTTTCGGCATGTTTATAGTATATATATCACATTGTCAATATCTCCATTACAGACCCATGAAAGCTTTTTTTTTTTTCCTAAATTTATTATGATTAGATTTTGAAAACAGACCCATCTTTCGATTTTGAATGCATATTATTGAAGGGTTCTAAATGAGGGGAAAAAGAAAGGGGATTTAGGTGGGAGGAACATACCAACTACTTGTGACTTGTCTCCTGTTTCTTCATGTCTTTTTTTATTAAAAAAAATGAATCAAACATATGCATTGAATTATAGATTAAAAAAATTAAAAGAAAAAGGAAGAAGAAGAAGAAATCAAATTCTATTCTGATGTTTTACACATGCAATGCAAGAAATGTTTTCTTTTTTTTTTAGTTTCTTTTTTTCCTTGAACAAACACAAGCAACAAATGTTGACAATTGAATCATCATGGTGTGTACAGAAGCAATCCATTTGCTGCTCCTTATGCCCTGGATGGCTTAATTCAACTCTGGCCCAAGAACAAGACATGCATCAACATAAGAATAAAGCCCATGATGACTGAACCTTCTCTTTCTTTTACTCAATCCTCAAAAGAGGCTTGTATAAACCTACTGGCTCAATTCTAAAGTAAAAGGGGTTGAATATAATAGTAGTCATCCAACTATGCATTTGTTGTGGTTTCTTTAATTTATTTATTTTGATAACTTAACTTTCATTTTATCTAAAATAAAGGATACGGTCAAACATTTTTAGTTTTTCAATTTTTTTCTTTAAAACTCTTTAATCGTTAAATCTTTTTGCGTTTAACTTAGTGCTACAGTTTCAACGGGTCTTAAAAAATTATTCTTTTCTATTATCAAATATTGTTATTATTCTAAATCATCTCTCAAGATGATCTTCAAAATTTTTGTTTCCATTGATTTTTATATGAGTTGAAAATATGAACTTATTTGTTTGTTATCTTCAATTTTTTATCACAATAATAATTCTGGATAATTTATAAAACAAAAAAATATATGGATCAGTATCGTAAAATAATATAGAAATTTAGAAGATATAAACCAAAATTCGGTGATCTAATTGAAATCAAGCCAAAATTTGGTAACCTTCTAAGTAATTACCCAAAATAAAATAAAAGCCATTGTTATCTTTTTTTTTTTAATGAAATTTTAATTATTGTGGGCCAAAATATTATTTTTTATCAACCATGCTTATTAGCAAGGTGATAATTTTGTAAGTGAAATTAATCTTACAATTGTAATGTTGTTACACTAATATAAAAGAGAAATCTTCTTTCAAAATAAAATAAAATAAAAGAGAAATCTTGAAATTATCTTCCCAATGAAACGAGGGAAAAGGTTAGAACATCTCTAATAGTACTTTTTATTTTAAATAATATTTTTTGCACAACAGAGAGAGTATCTTTTGCACAGTAGAGAACATCTTTTGCACAATAGAGAGCATTTTAAAGAATTTTTAAATATAAAGAGTGAGAAAATTTGTATAACTCCAATAGATTCTTTATATTTTTAATCTTCATTTTACTTTATCCAATAAATATTAATGTTTAATTTTTTTCTCATTTGTTTTTACAAGATTTCTCTCTATTTATTTAATTTTTTCTCACCATTTGATGAAAGAGAAAAATTATTTCAATAAATAGATAAATATCAATTAATATTTTATATAGGAGATTGAAATATTTTAAAGTAGAGAGTGAAGTTTGATTTTTTATATGTAAAGAATCAAATCAATTTTATACTCTAAAATAAAAATATAAAGAATGTACTGAAGATTATTTTTTTTAATTTAACTTTTCAAAATAAAAATTTTTAGCGTATTTGAGATGTTCTCTCAACTGCAAGTATTCATTTGGTGTCAAAATTTATTGCTGGGCTGTAAGCCTATAACAACATAGAAGGGCTACAACAACAAAATTTATTGCTGGGCCATAACAACATAGAAAAGGGTCGATAATTTGACGACATTAATTCTAAAAAAATAATAATAATAATTTGATGACATTTAAAATGGATTTAAAAAATAAGAAATATATAATATAATTTTTTTATCATTAGAGAAATCATATAATTTAAATAGTAATAAATTATATATTTTTTAAATTAAATAAAAATAAATTTTAAAAATTAATAATAATAGAATTCATTTTAAAATACTCTTCGGAGAGAATATTCACTAATGTTAAATCTGGGAAGTAAGAGAAGCCTAAAAATTTTTGGACTTAATAGCCAAAGTTGATTAAAAACAAAGTATGAATACTTCTTTGCCTTGCCGACGGAAATCCCTAATTCTTTCTTGACTTGTTTGCATGTTACCATGCCACCTACCATGCATGCATCACCAAGTCCTCTTGATCGAACATCATCAATGATAGATCAGTCCAATATAAATCTAAAATATTGGTCACTTAAATCAATCTTTGCACATGCTACTAGGATTTATAATACTATGTACACACACACATATATATAGGTACTTACCTATATGTAAATATATTTTAATACCCATCTCTTGCATATTAAGCAACAAGTAGTCTACCCCATATCTTTACTAATGTGGACTAATTGATATGGATAATTTTTAAATATGGTACGATAATTTTTAACATATTATAATATGTAATATGTTATACGTATCACTCTTATATATATATATATATATATATTGCAATGAAATGGAATCTAGGTTATATCTTCTAAGAGATACTCCATTGTATAGCACATATATTGGATTAGGAAGCATGTGAAATATGATAAAACAAAAAGAGGAAGATAAGGACCATATTCTAGAATAGACATTATAAATCAAAACCCCCCATTCTATTATATCAAGCCATTATTAATTAGTAGGTAAGAGGTGGTGACGAGTGAAAAGGACTTCCACTATGTTATATGCTACACAATACCCATATAAAACCAACCAAAACCCCTAACTAATTAATCTTCTATTTCCTTACTTTCTACTAGTAATTAGGCTCTTTTTCTAAGTATATGTTAGGTATACACTTTTGGTTTTTTCTTCCCTTTCTTTCTACTTCAAATGTCCTCAAACATACATACACCAAAAGGTTCACACATATATACATATATATATATATATATGGTGGGCCAACTAATGTAGAGGTAGAATTAGAGTTTATAATTCTTTCCCCATGGCATAGCAAGGTGACAAGTGCATATTATTTCTGGGGTTGTTACTTGTTTGGTCATGCCTCTGCTTTAAAAAGTTTTCTGATTTTCTTTATAATGGTGTTTCCATATTCAGTGGCCACAAAAACTCCATTGATTTTGAAATTTTTCTCTCTCTCTCCTTTTTTTTTATGTTCATACTTGCAGAATGGACCGTTTGTATATGGAAAATTTTGCTGCAATAATGAACAAACAAAACCTTCCCCAGTTATGTACTATATACATTCTCTGTGAAAAGGTCCAATACAAAGTACAACATTTCTGCATCCATTCACAAAAATATATATAACTTCATTTAATATTTCTTTCCATTGTACGCTAAAATCTAAATATACGTTGCAAAAATTCACCCGTTCATATACATACCATTAATAATTATGGTTGACTATGTATATATATATTACTTGTATAAGTTTAAAGATCCAAGAAAAAAAAGAAAAAAGAAAAAAGAAAAAGAGTGAAGAATAAGTAAAAATCAATAGAATAGAATAGTGTGTGAATTGTATACAAAACAAACGACAATGACTCCACAACCTCCCTTCTACACTCATTTGTTATCCCCAATCACAATTCTTAAATTATTATCATGTTCAATTTCAATATATAATTATATATATAATAAAATAAAATTCACTTCGATCCTAATTTTAATATATATTTTTTAAAAAAATACATACAATTTTAATGAATTTATAGATAATAAATTTAATGAATTCGTGTGTCTTTTTAATATTCAATTTATTCACTTCACAAAAATTAAATTAATTACACTTGAAACCCTTTAATTAGATAATAATAACAACAATAATTATCTAAAACACAAATAGCCATTATCAAATTTCACATGATATAACATCAACCTCAAAAAGAAAAAATAAAAAAGACTTAACGGCGTTACATGCATGTTAACTATTACTTCTTGTCTTCCATTTGTGTTTTTTTATCTTGTTTTCTGCTATGATGACTTCAAAGGCTAACACTGCAACTGACCTGAAGTGTATACTTAACGGAGTTTTCACCAACAATTATTCCGGCAGTTTTGCTACCGAACTGTATATAAGCAGGACACCTAACGTACAGATGATACCTTCCAGAAGTAAAGGTCCCAACTTTGAATCTCACCCGTCCATCCATTTTGATCATCAGCATCACAGCTCCGGCGTTCTGGTCCTGGGTCAGTGCGTACGAGTTGTCGGGTGCGACGGGAACGTCGGTGCCATAAATTCCTGGAGTCCAGATATTGACCTCATTGTGTCCTTGATAATTCGAAGGAATTTGTGTCCGGAGAGTGATCTGCTGGTAACGATAAACGGCAAATATCTCTAGCCTGTCGTAGTAGATACCCACTTTGTCGTTTGGATTGCGATTGGCGAAGGTGACTTGAAAGTTGGAAGTTAAGTAGTTGGGTGCTGAAGCATTGAAGGCGAAGACGGTGACGTCTCGGAGGACGAATTTTGGTTTGCTGGGGCGGAGAATGGCCCAGATAATGAGGATTGTGACGAGGACTATGAAGAGGAAGATTAGTATTCCGGCGAATAATCGACGGAAGAATTTGCGGCGCTTGTGGCCGTGGCTACCGCAGTCTTTAGCGGACATGGTGGTGGCGGTGGAGAAATGAGAGAAGAGAGGAGGAGGAGGAGGAGATGAAAGTAGTTGATGAAAGAAAAGAGAGTTGAGTTGAGTTATTGAAGAGGCTGTTTTGTATATGGAGAGGTGAGGTGATGGTGGAGCCCTTTGCCTGTGGAGAAAACAAACGTGGGAGGGTGCCGTCTAAAAGACCCTATGGTTTTTCCACTTTTACATTTAGTTTTTTTTTTTTTTCAATTTAAAATTCACTAAATTCTGATTTTTTAACCTATATTAATTTATCAAAAAAGGGTAAAAAAGAGTTTAATCTCTAATCAAAATAACTTATTTTGATTAATTCCATTAAATTCATTAATACATGACTTAAATTTTAAATGTCATTTAATTTCAATAAATGCAGTCTGATAAAATTGAATATCTTCTAATAATGTACTTAACATAATTATATATATTACAACTCAAAAATATTGTTTAAAAAAATCTATACCATCACTGATGAAATTTATTTTTTTATTAAATAATATCAACTTACTAGGACAATATTAAAAGATAAATGAGATATTTATCTACTGTTGAGTGTGAGGTATAATTAAAATTCATGTTAGACCAATTCATGCAGGCATTATTGGCGTTAAAATTTTATTGGTTGATGGATTAAAGCTAATTAATTCAGATGTATATAATCATCATAAGATTTTTGATAAACAGTAAGTCATAAGAATGTCAAAATTAACATAAGCATAATTCACTATTAGATTCGTGCTCACTTTGATTAATTCTCATATTATATACTATTACATAAACTTAATTGCTTACTAAATTATTGATCCAACTATATATAAAATAATAAGGTACTCAAATTAATTAAGTGCACTATGATCAATTTCATAACAATTTTTTTCACTTTTTATGTGTAAAAATCAACATTAATAGGACTTTTATATGTAGCTAAGGGTACACACTAATTCTTTTCCAATAATAATAAAAAATTATTTAAAATGTAAAAATCATTTTTTTTGAACAACAAATGTAAAAATCATTAATATTTATATCATACTTTTTCTACATGATCCTCCAAATTCCCAAAGTGGTATCAATTGATAGAGAATATATTCACATTGAAAAAGTGTAATATAATAAAGTGACTTATAAATTATATAAATTAAATTTTAATAAAAAATAATTAATTTTATATTATATAAATGTATGTGCGTGAACCAATACTCTGAAAGTTCGTAAACTTGTTAACAACAATAATGCAAAAAGGGAGAAAGGCCATTAACAACAAGTAGTAGTGATCAATACTTTCTTCTAAAGAAGAAAGGGAAGTACCCTTTTAGTTGTTTATTAATTAATCAAAACCTTAGAATTTTTTTCAAAAAAAATTAAAAAGATAAAAAGGCCAAAAAGATTAGATTAATTAAACAAATAAAGAGAAGTTCTAAATCATCGTCTTAAATTGATCCTATAATGCATAAAGTATATACGAAATAATTCAATTGCTTCCTTTACCGTAGGATGTTGATTAGTGATTAAAGGATTGAGAGACACGTGTACTAGAAAAATACTAGGCCCCACTTATCATTTTACAAGAGCATGCCAGCTCGTCCACATGGCCGACTATTTTTTTTTAAGTTGTGGAATATACGAACCCAAATGGCAAACGTGGCACAAAGGGAAAAGCATCAATTGCGTACATATATTGCCATTTTTATCTGTATTAGAGGCTTCAAAAAGCTCACAATCTTTACAATGTTTACTAAATTAATTTACACTACAATTTGTGTAATTATGCTAGATTAGCTTGTATGCAAGAATGGTGACTAAATTCAATTATACTAGTCCACAAAAAAATTTAGCTTCACTAGTTTGTGAGATTTTATTCTTAATTTATACATTATCGATCAAAATTTTTCTTCTATTAAAACTTTTAGTAATGAATAATTATATAAATTTTGATTATTTAGGAGTTTTTCCTGATTGGATCTTAAAAGCATATGCATGTAAACTCATTTTTTCGAACTCAGCTGGAATAGCATAAAAGAAAATATAAAAAAAATGGCTAGTTAAAGGCCTGTTTGGTTCAATTGTTTATAACATCTAATAGCTGATAACCGTTGCAAACAATTGATAGCAGATAGTTGATAAATATAAACTATTTGATAAAATTTTGTTAGTTGTTATTGTTAATGTGTTAAATGACCATTATATAATTTCATATATTTTTTAGTTATGTAAATTATTTAAAAATAATATACAGTAATAAATAATAATTTTTTATTTTTTATTTGTATGTTATTAAAATTATTTATATAAATTATTTAAAATTAATTTTAAATATAATTATATAATTTTTAAATAATTATATATATGTAATTATTTAACCTTCTTCATACTGGCGAATGAGCATTTCTAACCATATTATTAAACTTGGCATGAAAAAAAAAAGGAAAAATTTATTTGTGTTAGTTGAGTTAAGACTTTGGCCAAACTGGCTTAATTAATAATAAACACAGTCACCACTATGCAACAAAAGAGAGTGAGGAGTTGCACATGCAACAATATTTATTAATCTTAAAATTAAAAATTTTCAATGACCCAAACTGCATAACCACATTATTTTTTTTTAAAAAAAAAAGTTGTTATGGGTGGTAAACAACTTCTAATCAACCCTTGGTGTAGATCAGTTTATGTCATCTAGACAGATGATTTATTATATCACCATCATGTCATGAAGTTAAAATATCAGCCAAAATTACAGGTTTAATTTTCATTCCTCCATCATCTCCCTTTAAAAGTCCATACAACGACCATACTAACAAAACTTTGTGTAAATCACACTCTTTACTATTCACAACTTAATAAGTGAAAGACGAGTGGCTTACTGAGATGGTTGGTAAAGGGTTAGAAGTCCACACTGAAAACAAGAAAAAATAACAACTAATTGCAAGTGCCATTATTATATTCAAACATAAACAACAACTTTTCTACAACCTTCTTCAATCTTTTATATATAATTTGTTGACGTTCTACCCACCAATATTTCCAAAACACACA
>CATIWM010224834.1:0-14190 GCA_949671775.1 Mallotus repandus
AAAAAATAAAAAAAAAATAAGTAAAGGATGAAAATGGTGGATGTAGTATTGATTGCTCCTCAAAGTCTTGTTTAATTCACCGTATTGGAATAAGTTTACAACATTGATCTTTGTATCTTAACTTGACTACGTCTTGAAAACCTTTTATGTAGAATGTAAAAGAAAACCTAAAGAAGAATCTTGTTTGAAAAGCTTTTTTTGATACGTGATTTTTCTCTATACCCTTTTCTTTTTGAAGAAGTATATCCCCCCCTTTAGGTTAAAAACTCGTAGGTTTATATAGAAAGGAAACATAATATCCTATGATCACAGGAGATTCAATTCAAAATAAAAACCTTTTCTTTATTTGATAAACAATGTCTATCAAAATAAAATTCTATTTTTAAATCCCCGTTTATTTGTTTTTCAACTAATGAAAACACAATAGAACACTTTTAAAATTGAAAAATTAGGAACGAAGTTGATGCAATTCTGACCGAAATTGTGTATTTTTGATTGAAAATATGTAATTCCGATCGAAATTACATAACTCCAATCAGTGACTTGCTCTTTTTTATTACCAAATGACCTTTAAAAGAAACAAAGCTTTATAATTGGGTCCCTATAAAACATTACACTTAAGTCCTTAAAAATGCAATTAAGCCTTGAGATTGAAAAGTCAATTTTGAAAGACCTATTTATAACAAATTCTCATCATTGGATCCTCTTTCAAATCCACACTCAAGTCATCTCGAAATTGGATGTTTATGGTTGCCCCCGTTTGTTGCTATTTGCTTGACAAATTGCGACAAAGCAAACAAATACACAATTTCAAAAGTTAAAGGGTTAGGATTCTTACCTGTGCTCTTTGAGGCTCTCCATTGTGATTAACTGCAGACTTGTGAATTTCACTATACTCCCTGTAGGATGTTTAGTGAATAAATTTCATTATATTCCCTGTGGGATGTTTAGCGATTATGATGCTATAACACTTGTGTAGTATATAGCTAATTTGCACTATATTTCCTATAGAACGTCTAATGACTATGATTCTCACTATATTCCCTGTGAGACATTTAGCGATTGTCATGTTATAACTACAGTGTAGTATCTTGCTAATTTGCACTATATTTCTTGTGGAACATCTAGTGACTAATAAATTTTGCTATATTCCCTATGGGACGTTTAGCAATTGGTAAATTTCACTATATTCTCTATGAGACATTTAGTGATTAATAAATTTTGCTATATTCCATATGGGACATTTAGTGATTGTGAGTTCCACCATATTCCCTATGGGACGTTTAGTGAAATGCTATAACTACTATGTAGTCTCTAGCTTACTATAATTATAGTATAAATCCTGTGGAATATAATGCAAAAACTCTTGAATCTTTATTATAACTATTGTGTATTGTCTAACAAAGTGAAAATGAAATTCATATTGTATCTATTGTGCAACATACAATAAAAGTAAATTTTGAATTTAATTTATAGCCACTATGGAGCATATAACTAAAATGAATTTTGAAATCAAATTATAGCCACTATATAACATATAACTAAAATGAATTTTGAAATCAAGTTATAGCCACTGTGCAACATATAACTAAAATGAATTTTGAAATCATGTTATGACTACTATGCATCCTAACAAAGTGAACTTGTTTTTTACCACTGTGTAGTAAATAAAAAAGTGTATTTAAAACTTAGTTATAACTACCATGTACCATGTAGCTTATAACAGAGTAAATCTAAAATTTATGTTATAGCTACTGTGTAGCAAATAACAAAGTAAATTTAAAATTTGTGTTATAGCTATCGTATAGTAAATAACAATGTAAATATGAAATTTGTGTTATAGCTACTGTGTAGCATATAACAAAGTGAATTTAAAATTTGTGTTATAGCTACTGTGTAGCACATAATAAAGATTGAGTGCAGTGTATGCAAAATGTAGACATCACATTTAAATTTCGTATTGACTGCAATTTTGAGATTTTGTGTTGACTGACTATGCTGACTGATTGGAAATTTTCTTGATTGACTCTGATCAGCTGCCTTTATTGCTCGTTGAGCTTGATTGTATTGATAGTGTTGGTGCTAATTCCATATGTTGGATGTATCTTCTTCTAGATTTACAATTCCTAAAGACTTGTTGAAGTTAGTTTTCAGAATGATGATTGTACAAAAAGTACATTATGATTTTGAAAATTCATGAGAAAATTCATTACTTTATCACAAGGTAACATACATTTAACAAATCTCATTAATTTTGATTTTCATGACTATCATTTATTTGCCATTCATAAAATAAGAGGTATTATTAACCACCTTATGTTGAGAGCATATTATTTACCAAGTGAAGAGCTGACTTTCACAACTAAATTCAGGGATAATCCACTAAACAAAACTCATGGAAATTGGGCATAAATGGATCAAATTTTGAGCATTAAAACATTCTTTGAGTTGCTAATGTACTTTACTTCCTTATCCAAATATTCCCCCGCCTTTCTCATATTACTCAGCATAGATGCCGTTGGAAAGGTCCTTTGTATACTCATACTCTCTTTTAGAGCATTGGAGTAAATATAGCATCTTTTGGCATAGTCCTCTTTTAGTATTCCCCTGCCCTTCTCATATTACTCAGTATTGATACTGTTAGAGGGTTCACATTACAACTCTTACTCATTTTTTTAGCATTGGAGTATATTAGAAATGCCTTTTGGTGCTTGCTCTTATTTCGATTCTCCTTTTTGTATTCCCCCACCTTTCTTGTATTACTCAGCATGGACACCATCATGGGATTTTATACTTGTACTCATTTTGAGCATTAGAGTAGATTGAATGCATATTCATTATTCAAAAGACTCAATTAACACTTTCAAATCCAAGCAATTAATGCTTAATGTCCACATATTTTGTTTTTGTATATTCTTTCCCTTGTTTGGGTGCAAAGTGAGCATTAGATTGACTAGAGTTTTGAAATCTCTCAACACAAAGTTGTCAACTATACATCCAAACTCTACAAGGCTAATAAAAAAATAGTCATTAATATCAAAGTTCATGAGATAAGTTTTCGCACATAATCTCATGAAATGGATAAATTTACTTTTGATTTGTGAATTTTATTATTGAGGATGTACTTTATTGTAGAAACTAAAGAAATAGAGTTCTATTACTTCCCTTGAGCATTCATCAGGGTGTTTGTCTCACAAGGTGATATTATGATGAACGATTGGTATTTGCCATCTTGCCCGTTGTAGACGACGGTGTTTAGGGCACGCCTAAGTTTATTGCAACTGTGACACTGTTTGAGCTCAGGGCTCTAGGGAACACACTAACCACTGTCACAAAGACATGGCGTGGGGATGAAGAGTCGCCACCAAGGGTAATAACAGGGACAAATCGAAGGTGGTGGTAACTTGATTCTCTAATACAAGCTAGCACCAGAACCAAGAGTTCTGGATATGGAATACCAACTTCTTTTAGTCTTGTGTTCATTTAAAATTAGTTTATGAATTACTATCTTATTCCCTAATTACATGCAATTTCATTAAACCCTAATTGAACATCTATCTAACCCTAAGGCAACTAATCCATGAAAAAGCATATAAAAAATGCATTCAAGGCGTAACGTCCTTAAATCCATTGATTTTAATTTTAAGTTAGCTAAATCTACATTTTTTATTTTTAAGTGAAATGGAACTAAAGGCAGACCTATATTTAAATTGTATTAGTGAACTTAAATCTATTATTTTTAATTCTAAAAGTGGGCCTAAGTCTACCAAAATTAAGAAAAAATGAATTTGATTTAATGGGCCTAATTCTACTTATTTTAATTTAAATGAAATGATTTTAAATCTATTTATTTTAAAAGAAACAATTTAATGGGCTGAGATAGATTTAAGATCATTTCATTAATCTAGTTAACTTTAAAATCAAATGAAATGATCTTAAATCTAAATTTATTTTAAATTACATAAAGTGGATCTAAAGTCTAAATTAACATAAATGAGCCTAAATTGATTTTAAAGTTAACTAAACCTAAATTTAATTTTAAAGGCCTATTTTATTAGTAAGTTAGTACTACACGTGGGCTTGGCCCCAAAACGAATCAAGAATAACAAACAAGCCCAAATAATAAAAATAAAGAAAATAATAAATAAAAAATAAACACCCTGTAATTTTTCTAACCCTAATTTTAATTACATACAACCTAAAATTAATCTAAGGCCACAATTGATTTTAATTAAGGCTTACCAAATAAACCCTAATTTACTAATTGATTTTAAAAAGAAAAAAGTAAATATTTTACTATTCCCACTGTTGGGGCTATTACAGCCTATGTACAGATTGATAAAATAAAATTAAACACAACCTATAAAGCCAAATAAATAAAATAACACAAAATGATAAAAAAATCTAAAATTTATGTTAAAATATAGAATTTAATCCATGACATTTCATGGATCTTTATGGGTTCTCCATGAGTTAAATCACTCCACAGTTTAGGGTACTCCGACCATCATGAAAATAGAAAAAAAATTAGTTAATCAATGATTGAAAAGATAATAAACAAAAATCAAATAAAAAATAAAATCAAAATCAAAATAAAAGAAGAAAGAGATTAAGATTTAAGAATAGGATGCAATATTGATTGCCCTTCAGAAGGTGATCATCGTTAATGGAAGCATGTGGCTTTGGTTATGTTTATCTGTGATTTTTTATTTATTTTGAAGTTATTATGGCTAGAAGCAAAAGAAAGTACGTAGAAATTAAAGAAAGAGAATTATGTTTTTGGCTCACGACTAAGAATCAGAAAATGCAGAGAAAAATAATAAAACCCTAGCAGCCTCCACTCCTGTAAAAGAAAAGTATGTATTTATAATGACACAACCCTGTAACCCTACATAGAGTCTAGGATAAAAACAACTTATTTTTAATTATTTATCTAAAAAACAAACATATTTATCAATACATTTATCAAATAAAATAAAAATAATAACCAATGATAAGTACAATAAAAAAATAAAATAAAAATAAAATAACATAATAAAAAAATTTGCGGGAATTATTTTACCGACCAAAAATATGGATTTCTGATCGGTAAAAAAAAAAGAGCAAAATTGGCCAATTTGGCCACTGATTGGCCAACCAAAAATTTTCTTACATACTGTGGCCGAAGTTGGCCATTTCTCAATTCAAATTTACTTTGCAAATGAATGGGCCAACTTCGGGCCATTCTTCCCTTTTTTTTTATTTCTTTTCCTTCCTTTTTTTTGAAAACTTATTTATATATTTTTTTAGTTTTCTCCTTTTTCATTTTTTTTAATTTTTGATTTTTTAAGAGATAATAATAAAAAAATAATTAAAATAAATAAAAAATAGCTTAAATAATTAAGCAAATCCAATAAATTTAATTTCACAGTCAATTTTTCTCATTGGGTCCTCTGTCGCATCCAAACTCAAATCATCCAAAAATTAGGTGCTTACACCCGTTCTTACTGTTGTATTGGTTCCTTTCTCCTTCTTCATTCCCTTTTTTTTTCCATGCAAAAAATACCATTAGTTAGCATGGTATATTTACAAGTAAAGAAATTTTGGCTAAATGCAACATTATTTTTTGCACTCTTCCCTTTTTAATTATGTTGATGATGTCTCAGATCGTAGGTGTCATGGTACTTTGCACTTGAGGTCATGGCCTAGAGCTAAGTTTGTCTTTTTGTCATCCTCATTGATGCTTGACATCCCCTGCAAAAAAGGTTCAAGAGTTAAAGGACTTATTTCATGATCAAAGAGGTTCCAAAGTGCATTCGTTTTAAGTTTTGAGTGCATTCTTCTCTTTTAGTGCTGACGCTTGTATCATTGGTATGTTAGACGTTCTTGTTGATGCACTCTACACCCTATACTAGTCTTAATGTTCTAGAGTTCTACTCTAACTAGTTAAGAGTTTAGAGAGGCTCTCCAAGAATTTGATGCTTTATCTTTGCTTGAGCATTCTTATAGTTGTTAGAAGTACATTCAAGAGTATCTCTTGGTATGCTCTTTATAACTTTTTCTTCTATTAGTCCTCATATTATTGATTGCCTTTCTTTTTTTAGCTTGAGGGAGTATATTCTCCTCTTACTGAGGCTCTAGGTGATACTCTAGATGATGCTCTAGATAAGGCTTTAGAGATGAATACTGAGTCTGAGGAATTTGAGCCTCTTATCCATCCTTCTTGAGGTTATCCTAGACAAGACTTTTGCGAGTGCTATTGTCAATGATATGTATTTTTTTGAATAGGCCCATTAGGTTCATCTTGATAGTGTCACTCCTCCTATTTTCGCTCCTCTAGATACTTCACATGTGAATACTCTGATTACTTTCCTGCACTTTTACAACTTTAATTTTGAATGTTAGTAGCATAGTATTTGCACAACCTTGACTTGTCTCAAAGATCTTTCACCATGGAAAATAAGTATTTCACAATATATGTATGCAAGTGTATGCATGATATGTATGATATACATAATCCTAATAGGTCTTTTGTTTGGAGCAGAGTTATACTCATAGCTCAGAGTGTGAGAACAAGATGTTTCATAAACAACTTGCAAATTTGAGCATTGGATGCTTCGAGATTGGTACTTCCGATGCTAGAGCTTCTGATATAGTTCCTTTAATAGATGATCAGCTAGTGGTGGAGTAAATGGGCTGGCATTTGAGCTCTTTGATTAACCAATGCAAACCTTTCTTTTGCTTGTACTATTGTTGATGCATCCGTATGCTTGTAGTTTACTCTTTCTGCCCCTAGAACTCTTTTGTTAACTCTTATACTTCAATGTTCCATCTTCAATCTTTGAATGCAAACTCATAGTTTTACCCCCAAAGATACATTTTTCACCCAGTTTCTGATAATTTTCTTCCATAGAGATAGTGACACTAAGATCATCACTATTTTCGAAGAATAGAGCCAAACTCATGCCTATTATTCTGACTGGATTCATCAACACCTTTCTAGAAAAGTTCTTGTTTCTACAATCTTTTATTTTTCTTCTTCTTTTTTTTCATCATTCTTTTATTTTTGCCTAAGCTGCCCTTTCAGGTATTCAACTTAGCAGGCTTGCCCTAATTTTTGCCTAAGCCGGCCTTTCGGATTTTCAACTTAGTAGGTTGATTTTTCTCTTTTCTTTTTTATCATTTTCTTTTTAAATTGCAAAAGAAACTCAATTTGCTCACTGCTCATGTTGATCTTTTGTGTCAATAATCCCATCAGTTGCAATCTCATGTTTTGAAGATGCAGAGGAGTAAGTGAATTAACTGAAGAGAATTCTTGATATCAAAATCAACTAGACTTGCTCTTAGTAGAGTTGGACAAGGTGATGAATCGGTAACTTTAAAGAACTCTTCAGTAGAGCAAGAGGCTTGATGTTGATGCAACGATTGATGATAGTTAAAAGGTATGGGTTGCAATGCAAGCTATTGAGCCATTTGAATTCTCTAGGTACAAGAAGATACTAGACTTTACAAAATAAATCATAAAAGGGTGACAAGAAGAGAAAGCAAAACTAAAATAGTGATCTCATACCTCTGATTTGTTTAGCTTACATCATGTTTGTTTTTTCATTCAAATACTTATATAGTATGATAAAGAAGAATATGCAATGTTCGAACAAAATTTTTTAATTCAACTTTATTCGTTCATTAGGGAAAAAATGAGAACATTCGTTACATCACATTGTACAACTCCTATCAATAGTTAGTCCATTAGAACTTTCTAACCGGAAGTTTTGTTTTACTTTTATTAACCCTTTCAAGTTTTCTAATCAGCGCACTTATTCATTCTTTATTTATTTTATTTTCTTCTCTCTCTTTTCTCTCAATTTTATTCTCTCCTTAAAAGGTATATCATATGATATAGGAATATTCTTTGAATTTTCATTTTTGCCCATGCTGAATGAATCTAATTGAATTAAATCTATGTCAAACATGTAGATGAATATTATAATGCACAATGTCATCAGGATGTACTTTACACAATTAAACCAAATCAAATTTCATATCATCGATCACTAAAACAAAAAAGTTCTTGAGAAATTGAAATGTTATTTAAAGAAAGTATTAACAAAATTATTTCTAATTCTAGATGCTAGGGACGCAAAGTCTCATAATGGCTCTCCTTCACGTGCCAGACACATCAACAATTCTTGTACTTCCTTAATGACTTCCTCGATGGATTTCACATTGGATTCAAAGTTTAGGTTTCCAAAGGAGCTTAGCACTTCTTCCTCAATAACTCCTGAATTGATCATCATTGTGTTATGGCTTGGGAATGGATTTTCTGGGTCTATGATCCTTCGGGCATTTATAAGGTCTTCAACCTCATTTTTGACGCGAATACAGGTGTCTATGGAATGTCTAATGGTTTGGTGGAAGTTGTGGTAATAATTTCGGTCATATCTTGGGCTTTTTGGATTTGGTGCTTTAGAATAGGGTATAGGTCAAAGTAAGTCCTTATGCACTAAGTGCTCCAGAATTTTTTACAAAGGCTGATTAAAGTTTGAGAATCTCCTCACTCTTTGCACTGTATGGATTTTCGCAACTCGAGTAGTGTTTCCCTGTTGAATGCCCCCAATTTGGCAATTGTTCTTTCTTGCACTTCTTATGTTTTCATTCTTCCCATCCTCAATAGCTTGCAATCAATCATACAAGTCTGCAAATGTCTTAGGATTCATCCTCTGTAATCTTTCAACAGGATTTGGTAAGACATCCTAAATAATCATCATCACATAATCTTTCTCAGCTAGCTTATTCTTCATTAGTTCTGCCTCATTTATGAACCTTTTCAAAAAATCTAAAAATGATTTGTTTAGCTTTTGCTTAGCTAACTCCAAGTCCTTGACATATGTTTCTAACTTGGCGTTAGGTTCATACTGCTTTAGGAAAGTAGTGCGCAACCCCCTCCAATAAGCTTGAATTGACTTTTCCAACCCATGGTACTAGTTCACAACCATGCCTTCTAGAGATAGCACAAACAACCTTGTGACAATTGATAAAGGGGCTTTGATAGGGCTCATTGTAGTTAAGTAATAGTTGAGATGTATTCTCGGGTCTCCAATGCCATTGAACTTTTACAATTGAGGCATTTTGAATATGTCAGGCAACTTATTACCTTCCATGCATAGCATGTCATCAAATTCAACTATATAGCATATGCCTTGCCCTCTCATCAACTATTCCACCTTGAACATCTTCTAATTCAGTGCTTGCATCTGTTTGGACTCAAGGTCTTGAAGCAGCTCAAATGATTATTTCTTAGCTTTCTCTACCATATAGTTCTCAACATTTTTAAATTTCATTTCCATATTTAGTACATTCCTAATAACATTCAAAGGTTGCCCCCTAGCATTGTCATTATTAGCAGGTGGAGTTTCCATAATGGGTGAAAGTGCAGCAACAGGTGCAAGTGTAGGAGGTAGCGTCAATCCAGCCAAAGCCTGTTTTAGTTCGTATTGGATCATAACTCTCAGGTCATCCATGGACCATTTTCCCACTTTTTGCTCCATCTCTTCAATTGTGTGACTAGTTAATATTGAATGTGGACTTGAAGTGATTCTTTCTAGTTTACAACCTTTCCCAGATGAATCTATGATTGCTACAAAACAAGGTGTTAGTATGATGCATAAGATGCATGCGTGCATGTATGCATGATGCACGCATTATGCAAAGTCAAGTAACAAGTAACATGTCAAATGTATAATAGACATTTGTCCAACCTTTTTTTCTTCCACACACGAGTTCAATGGTGAGTCTCTTTCCCAGGATTTTTGGTCCTGGCCTTAATATCAATAGGAAATATCAAGAACTAACATGCATGCCAAATCTCTCAAAGCAATAAAAATATAGAAATAGCATTTCTAGGTATAAAAGTATAGCCCATTATCTATTAGTCTAGATGGGCTTCTAAAGTATAGGCTTGGGCCTTTATAAGTAGAAATACCTCAGGGCAACATACACAAGCATTTTGGGTAGATCTTAGGGGAAGTTACTAAGCCATTACATGAGTTGGGTCCGATAAAAAGGTCAAGGTTCCCTTACCAACATACCCTCCTTTGAGACTTGAATTACAAGCCAAGGTCAGAGGGGCTCGACATCCTTTGCAAACTCGAGAGAAGACTACCCTCCCCCCCCCCCCCCCTTTAGACTTAGGTCATAGAATCTGGTCAGATGAGCCCAGTAATCTCTCTTTTACCGAGTTAAGGCTGAGAGTGATCGTTAGCCAATTTATAATCCCATAAAGCTAGTGGAATCATGGAACCATATACTAACACCATCGGTTAGTAGGGTTATACAAGAATGAATGCAAGAATAAAATTATAATGAATAAAATACTTCTAAAGAATATAAGTAAAATCAGTATCTCTTATCCCTAGTAGAGTTGCCACTGTAGATGGTAGGGCTTAGCACGCATCCAAGTTTGTTGTAACTGCGACACTATTTAAGCTCAAGGCTCTAGGGAACATACTACTATATCACAAAGACACAGTGTGGAGATGAGGAGTCGCCACCCAGGGTAATAATTGAGATAACTGATAAGTGGTGGTAACTTAATTCCCTAAAAGAAAGTTAGCATCATAACCAAAAAGGTTCTAGATACATAATACCAACTTCTTTCAGTCTCATGTTCATTTAGAATTACTTTATGAATTATTATATTATCCTCTATTTACATGTAATTTCATAGAAACCCTTATTTTAACAATCAACTCCAAGGTAATTAATCTCATGAAAAAGCAAATAAACAATGCATTTATTTAAGCTTATAATCACTACATTAGTCTAATCTACATTGATTTTAATTTACAAATGAGCCTAATGACTAATGGGCCTAATTCCTATTCAATTTTAAATTAAGTGAGCCTAAGTCTATTTATTTTAATTCTAAAAACAAAATGTACCTAAGTGTACAAATTATGAAGAGGCTTTAAAGTTAATGAGCTAAGTCTAAATTAATTAAATTAATCTAAGTGGGCCTACGTCGAAATTAGCTAGGTGAGCCTAAACCATCTCTAACCTAAAATCTAAATTAATTATGAGCCTAAAATCCATTTTAATTAATTAACCTTAAAACCTAATTAAATTGTTAAACCTATTTAATGAGTAGTGAATCTAGTTATTTCTTAAAAGAACTAAAATTATGAGCTTAAACAAAACAAAAAGAAATAATCAATAATAAAAATCAAATTTATCAGAAGTAAATCAACATAATAAACTAATTAAACAAGCAATTAAAATATAAAAATCATAAAAGCAATAAATAAAAACAAATAAACATATGAACCATAAAAATAAAACAATTAAAACAACTAAATCATAATTGTTAAAGAAAACAATTAATGCATGTATTCAAAATAAATTCTAACCCTATTTTAATTTACATGCAACCTAGATTAACTAAAGCCACCATTAATTTTAATTAAGGTCTTACCAAATAAACCTAATTTACTGATCAATTTTTTAATAAATAATAAACTAGAGATTTCTCTATGATCCCACTATTGGGGTTATTACAATCTACTATATAAAAATTAAAAAATAAAACAAACAATAAAAAAAATTATAAATAAACAAACAATGAAAACTTAAATAATAAAACTAAGTTATGGATCTTCATAAGTTGATTTGGTTGTGATCTCCATATGTTTAAGTTACTCCTGCCATAACCATTAACATAAAAAAATTAAAAATAATATTAGAATCAAGAACAAACAAATTAAGTAAAACAAATAAAAGAAGAAAGAAATCAAAATTAAAAAAATAAAATAAAATAAAGAAGGGATGAAGATGGTGGATGCAGTACTGATTGCTTCTCAGAGTCTTGTTTAATTCACTGTATTGGAATAAGTTTGGAAAATTGATCTTTGTATCTTAGCTTGACTGTGTATTTAAAACCTTTTGTGTAGAATGTAAAAGAAAACCTAAAGAAGAATATTGTTTTAAAAGCTTTTTTTGATATGTGATTTTTCTCTCTACCCTTTTCTTTTTGAAGATGCAGATGCCCCCTTTTAGGTTAAAACCTTATAGGTTTATATAGCAAGGAAATGTAATCTCCCGTGATCACAGGAGATTCAATTCAAACAAAAACCTTTTCTATATCTGATAAACGATGTCTATCAAAATAAAATTCTATTTTTAAATCCCTGTTAATTTATTTTTCAACCAATGAAAACATAAGAAAACACTTTTAAAATTGAAAAATCAAGAATGGAGCTGGTGCAATTCCGACTAGAATGACCTTCAAAAGAAACAAAGCTTTACAATTAGGTCCCTAGAAAAGATTACACTTAAGTCCTTAAAAATGCAATTAAGCCCTGAGATTGAAAAGTCAATTTTGAAAGACCTATTTATAATAAATTCTCATCATTGGATCCTCTGTCTCACCCACACTCAAGTCATCCCAAAATTGGGTGTTTACAAATATGATTTTGCTTACTTGTGTGATTTGTCTTATGATAATGATGAGCATTTCATCAAACCTTACATGAGCATATTTAACACTCATTCCATTAACACTGAACCATTTAACATGGGCATGATGAAAATCGTCGCATATTGCATATTTCAAAAGATGTTACCCCTGAGGGAAGGAGAAAATTATAATATTAACAAAATACTCAAAAGTATTTGCTTGGACGTACGACGACATTCCTGGCATTAATGGGGACATTTCTTAACATTACATCCCAACTAAAGAGAGACACAAACCAGCGAAATAGAAATTGTGAAGGTTGAGACCAGATTGGGCACAATTAGTAAAAGAAGATATAAATGAGCATATTAAGGCTAAATTCTTAGAAGTGGTAGATTACCTTGTAGATAGCGGGGTTTAGCACGCGTTAAAGATTTTAGCAACTGCGACACTATTTGAACTTAGGGCTCTAGGGAACACACTAATCATATCACAAAGACATGGTGTGGAGATGAGAAGTCGCCACCTGGGGTAATAACTGGGACAAATCATAGGTGGTGGTAACTCGATTCTCTAAAAGAGAGTTAGCACCACAACCAGGAGATTCTGGCTACGTAATACCAACTTCTTTCAATCTCGCATTCATTTAGAATTACCTTATTAATGACTAAATTATTCTCTAATTACTTGCAAATTCATATAAACCCTAATTGAACATCCATCTACCATCAAGGCAACTAGTCATGAAAAAGCATGCAAAAACTGCATTCATTCAAGGTGAGACGGTCCCTAAATTAGTCTAATCTACATTGATTTTATTTAAAGTTAATTGAGTCTACATATTTTACTTATGAGTGAAATAAAAACTAAAGGTGGGCTTACATTTTGATTATTAGTAAGCCCAAATCTATTTACTTTAATTCTAAAGAAAATGAGCCTATATCTATTAAATTTTAAAAGAAAAAGAAATGAATTAGTGGGCTTAATTCTAATAAAATTTAATTAAATGAAATGACCCTAAGTCTACAAATTATGAAGAAGGCTTTATTAATGGGCTGAGGTAAGTCTAAGTTAATTTTATTTAACTAAAAAAAATGGGCCTAAAGTCTAAATTAACCTAATGGGCCTAAATTAGTTTTAAGTTAATTAAACCTAAAACTAATTTTAAAGGTCTATTTTATTAGTGAGTTAAAACCTAATGTGAGCTTGGGCCTAAAGCGAATAAAAAATGAAAAATAAAACAAAAGCCCAAATAAACATATAAACATACAAAAGCATTCAAGTAGTGATTTCTAACCCTTATTTAATTCATATGCATCCTAATTAACTAAAGCCACCATTGATTTTACTAGGGTATTTACCAAATAAACCTAATTTACTAATTAATTTAAAAGTGCAAAAAATTAAAGGTTCCACTATATTCCCACTATTGGGGCCATTACAATAATCTACTGAAAATAAAAATAAAAATCAACTACATCCCCAAAAAGCCAAAAAAATAAAATAAAATAAACAACCAACAAAATAAAAAAGCAGAAACCTTAAAATTTAGGTTCAAATGCAAATTTAACCCATGACATTCCATGGATCTTCACGGGTCTTTAGTTCAATCGCTCCATATGCTTAGGCTACTCCCACTATCATGAAACATAAACAAACAATAAGTGAAAATAATAAACAAATCAATAAAAAATATTAAATAAAACAAAAAATAATAAAAATAAAACAAAAGAATAAAACAAATAGAAAAATGATAAACT
>CATIWM010224914.1:0-13277 GCA_949671775.1 Mallotus repandus
TAATTTGTATTTTGTAATGGGATACTCGATTGTTCACAATCTAGTAGATTTCAAATGAGCAATCTAGAAACTAAGTAAGGGAAAAAAAAACTTATGTAATTCAATGAGTATTTCTTTAATACATAGATAAACTGTAACTGTTAGATTAACTTTTATTAACATTGATATATTAATTAAGTAAAAATTAATCTAATAATTTTAATTTTATTTTGATATATGTGGGTCGTGGTAAATATTTAAATTAAATTTAAAATAAAAAATAAAACATTAATTCCTGACAAACGCAACTTCAACCAAAAAAGTCAAAAATATAAAAATAAGATAATAATTATCGAAAAAAAAAAGATAATAAATTAGATGATACAATGCAGAGTGTAGAATTTTTCAGTCATCAAATTACAAGTCAATTGCATTTATATAATTATATATTGAGATATTTTATTAATAAGAAAAGAAACTAAAAGAAAGAGAGAAGGTCTTCTTCTCCTTCTCCAATAAAGGCCAAAGTCAGAAAAGTACTTCTCTCCTCTGAACATTCATCCACATTCAAACGTGGCGGGCTTTCAGTGGATGGACCACCATTCCATCTACAATGCCAACACTATCCTATCATTTCTTTTTAAGTTTTTTTTTTAATTATTGTTTTTCCAGCAGCCCTCGGACCTTATATTCTATGCGTGTGACGTGTTTTCCTTTTTCTTAAAGCTTTTCTTATGCTTTCAAAAAAAAAAAAAAAAGCTTTTCTTATTTTTATTTCAAAATTTTATCAAAAAACAAGTATATAAAAATATTATGAAATGTACTTCATTAATTGATAACTTGATTTTTTGAATCTATAAATTCTACGGTCAAATAATCGATAGAGAAGTAAGAAATTGATTAAACAAATATAATTTAATATTAATTTAATTATCTAAAAAATTTTGAACTTTACGACTTTTAATAAATTTTTTGACAAAATTTGTAAAAGAATACAAAAATTGTTAAAGATATAAAATTTGTGATTTTTTTATAAATTTTAAAAAATTTATCAAATTTATTAAAATATATAAATTAAAACTTTTTTAAATAAAAATTGAAAAAATTATGTTAACATTATTAAAACTTATAAAATTTAGAGTAACCAATGCTAAAAAAACAAAAAATTTCGTAACATAATATGATGAGTCTTAAAGTACTGTCTCTGAATTCCCTGACCAAATCCATCCAAATTAATTCGTGAAATCCCCCATAATCATGAACCACCTCACTGTCCAATCATAAGAATTTTTTTTTAATATCTTCAAACTGTATTGAAAAATATAAAGAATAAAATTCAATCAAAAGACATGATTAAGCCATCCAAAAATATAAAAGTGGAAGGCCAATTACACATTGAAGCAAAGCAATAGCACATAAAATTAATGGAAAATGTTTCATGAAGAAAAATTTTACAAAAAACAAAACATGATATTCTTATCTTTAATACCATCAGCAATCTCCTTCAATAGATATATATCATCAGCAATTAAAATTTCTGATATCTTTTGTATTGAGAAATGATAACTTAATTTCAGAACCTCTAAGTACTGTGGTCAAGCAATCAATCAAAGAAGTAAGATGAGATGTGATATTTTTTCCACAAATCCTATGATGCTTAAGTCAGAGAGGGTAGAGAGAGAGTTATAGAGATAATGGGAGAATAAGAACTTAAGAGAAAGGAATGAATAATTTGAGGGGAGGTGAGAAATATTTATAGAAAATGAGATACTCAATCCTAAGAAGAATAAAATTTCTCTTTCTTTTAGGATTTGTCCTTGCTTAAGGCAATTCTTTCTGACCTGGAAGTCTTCCGGATGAGGGACTCTTCCTGATGAGGAAGATTCTTTCCTACTTGGATTTGGTTTTCGTTGTTTTGCAAGTTACTCTAATTTAGGAATATAAGTTTATTAATTTAAATAAGAATATACCTAAGGGGTATCAAGAGTCCCCCCTGAATGTCTGGTTGGATATTTATGTCTGGGTATTCTAGATATCAAGGAAGCTGTAATTGTTATTGACGGGTGAGCTGAGGTGGCCAACCTCAGTCACTGATACTGAAGATACTTGGTATCGAGACTCGGAATGGTTTTTGTTGCGTAGAAAGAAAAGATTTCGAGCTGGACTTACAAATACTCAGTAGAATAAGCTCAGTGTTATGAAACAACTCGAGGGATTAACCCATTATATAAAGAATTTGACGGAACCAACCATCGCTGGAGTTTTTAGTGCCCCAGGTTTTATTTGATTATATGGTCTCTCAGTGTTATAATGAGGCAACGAGGCTCGAGTGCTTATGACCGTGTGGTCGCTTGGTGTTATGAAATGAAGCTCGACTGCCTATGACCGTGTGGTCTCTCGGTGTTATGAAACGAGACTCGAGTGCCTTGGAAAGCGTGTGCTTTAAATAAAGAAGCGTGAATGTTACGCCTTATGCTTTTTTTTTAATTTAGGAACCATCACGTCTGTTCATGTGTCAAAAGTTATGGCAGATTCAACAGCGTTCTTGCAGCTGGATAGTCACGTTTGTTGAAAGGATAGTGCTTAGATAACTGTGCTAATTATGATCCTTTAATGTCAGACCATTTATGACAATTATACCCTTAGGATGATAGAGCATGAGTGTTTTAACACTGAGGGTATGCGAGGTCCATCCAGAACCTTCCTTAGGTTATAAATTGAAGGATAACCTTTGCAAATTTCACTTCTTTGCTTTGTGTTGCTGTGTGCACTAGGTTTTGGTCTCCATTTTCCTTCTCTACTGTTGTTGCTACAAGCTTCTTCCTTCTGCATTCTGCTTGTTGTGAGAAGTTTGACTTCGCTTTCCAGGTGAACAAAAGTTCTTTTACTTGTTAGTTTTTCCTTTTCACACCCTTCTTTTAAAGGTGTCCATAGCTCCCTAAGAGTAGGTGAAGTCTGATTTGTTTGAGTCTAAGGTAGATGATGGTATGCTATAATGGTATAGGCATAGATTTGGGATTCCCCAAGAATATTTACTGCATACTACCAATAAGAAGGCGTATGAGCCTTACCCAGATGCTGTAAAAATGGTAGTGTACTAAGACCAATTAGAAGGGGGCTAAGATTCCCGATAGACCCCTTTGTGAAGTTGTTTTTGAATAGATATATAACATAGATCTTGGGCAACTGCACCTAAATAGTTATAGAATTTTAACCGAGTATATAGAGCTTATGCATAGGGAAGGAAGAGACCCAGACTTTAACATGTTTCAATTTATTTATAGTTTAAATAAGAAAAAGGGAGAGCGCACATTCTCTCTATCAGCTGTTCCGAGTCTAAGTCTATTTGTGAGACTTCAAGATATACCAAAGTCTTGGAGACACAAGTATTTTGTGATAGAGCACCCAATCAAATTCTTCAGTATTCAACACTTATAGGTCAATGCTTTTCATAATGTAAAATGCCCGACAAAGTTGCCTGATGAAGACTTAGACTTAATAAGAAGGCTTCATACTCGGAGTGTATTTGAAGGAATCTCTGCCAAGAATTGTTCTCGATGATACCTTCGAAGAGTATATAACAGGAATAATGGTAAGTGCTTATCTTCTTAAAGGTATATTATAACTCTTCTTTTTCCTTTATTTGTAGATGACTGACTATTATACATTTGCGGCCGGGATACTACTTTCAGATGCTGGTCCCGAGGAAGCTCAGGATCAAGGGCAAGAACCAGAGATTACTGACCTTACATTGGAGCAGAAGGATCCTTTCGAGACTCCAATTAAATGACATGCCAAGGTTACGAGAGAACCTCCAGTGGAGCACTCTCCAAAAAGGGCTGTCAGGTCTTCCAAGAAACGTTCTCGAGGCAAAGGGATAGCTGAGGACGAAGAAGAATTGACCAAGAACGTGTTCATTAAACATCCAAGGCTTCCCGGGTGTCCAGATGCAAAGAAATGGATTCTGAACAAGATGATTCTGCCGAGCATTCTAAACCCCCAAGTTAGAGACCAGTACGTCGAGTCTCTGTGCTTGCTGGAGGATGTCCAACGGTGGAAGGATATAAGCAGAGGGGAGCTATTTAATTCCATGATTACACATGCCTTGGAGGTAAAAGATTAGAACATGTCTTGCAGTGATAATAAGTATTATTAATATACTAACGCTTCCTGTTTTACTTGCAGATGGCCCAAGGCCTGTTGCTGGCTAAGGATGAGCATTTCATACTTCAAAATGAATACAACTTCAAAGATGTCGAGGTGGGCACCATTGCTGGAGACTACGAAAAGAAGCTGGGTGTAGCAGTTTGTGCCTTGGAACTTATAGAGGCACAACTTAATGAAATCAAGTCTGAGGTGGAGTCTCATGATAAAAGGATTCGAGATCTCAACCATACTCAGGCCCAACATATTGAGAAGATTAAGGAGCAAGATTCTGAGCTTGCCATGCTGAAGGAAAATTTGGAGAAAGAAAAGGAAGGCCAAAAGGATGACTTGAGATCCTATTAAAACATGGTTTTCGGGTTTCTCAAGGCGTACAAATCTAAGCTTAAGAGGATTCTGCTTGCTCAGCGTCCTGATCTGGACTTTTTTGAGTGTGACAAGATAACATCGATAGACTTGGCTAAGTTGGCTGCTGCCAATAATGCTGCTAGTAAAGCTGCCAAGAAGCACCGAGAAGGCCTAAAAGTCTCCAAGAAGTTAACCACTGTTGAGGGGTCTATTTCCAAGCTTCCAATGGATCCTCATCATTCCAGAGAAGGGTCTTTGCTACTGCTACCTTCCGTGGTGCCTGAGACTCCCGCTTTAAAGGATGCCAATGCTTTAACTGAAGCTAGCTCAGTTCCTTCTGAGTTTGAGGCTAATGTAAACACTTAGTTTTTTTTCTTTTTTTTGTAAAAAAAATGGAAAATGAATGAAACGGTACTTCTTTATTAGAGCTTATCTCTCTCTCTTTTTTAAGTATTACTGATAGTATTTCTTAAGGCTATCCGAGTTCCAATATCAAAGCGATTCTTTTCTTTGCATATCTTTTATCTTGTACACACCCTTGGTGGTTTTTTCAATGACTTGATATGGGCCTTCCCAATTAGGTCTAAGCTTGCTAGTTCCAGAACTGCCTTTGCTGATGTCTACTCTCCTCAACACAAAGTCTCCAACTTTGAATTGCCTTGGTCTAACATGTTTGTTATGATATCCAGCTATTCTCTACCTCTGTGCTTCTGAGACTACATATGCTTGCTCCCTTCTTTACTCTAGTGAGTCTAGGCAAATTCGAGCATTAAGATTGTTGATGTCTGGATCCAAATCTCCAAGGACTCAGTAGCTTTGTGAACTAATTTCCACAGGGATAACCGTATCCATTCAGTATGTCAATCTAAAGGGTGTTTCTCCGGTTGAGCTTTTGGGTGTTGTTCTGTATGCCTAGATGACATTGTTAAGCTCTTCTACCCAGTTCCCCTTCTTTTCATCCAATCTATTCTTTAGCCCTTGCATGATGATTCCATTAGTAACTTTTGTCTGCTCATTTGTTTGAGGGTGAGCCACTAAAGTAAATCTGAGTTTAATGCCCAATTCTGAATAGAATGCCTTAAACTTCTCATTGTCAAACTACTTGCCATTATCTGTGATCAAAGTGTGAGGTATGCCGAATCTATAAATAACTTCTTTCCAAAAAAAATGTTGTATGCGAGACTCATTGATGGTTGGAACAACTTCCAATTCTACCTAATTTGTAAAGTGATCAATTGCCATGATCAAGAACTTTTTCTGAGGCGTGGAAATGGGGAATAAATGTAAGATATCCATTCCTCAAATAGTGAAAGGCCATGAACTTCCAATAGGATGTTGAATATTGGAAAGCTTATGAGTAAGATGAGCAAACTGCTAACACTTAGTGCATTTTGAATGAGCTGGAATGCATCCTTGGACATGCTAGGCCAATAATAGCCTTATAATAATGCCTTTCAGACTATGGAATTTTGAGCTTCGTGAGCTCCGCATATCCCTTCATGGATTTCTCTAATCACATAGTTGCCCTCTTTTAGAGACACATACTTTGACCATGGATAAGATAGTGACCTTCTGTAGAGTTCACCATTGTACATGGAGTAATGCGCGACTCTAATCTTCAACTTTTGAGCCTTAAGCTTATCTTTAGGTAGGATTTTGTGCTCCAGGTATTGCATGATTGGCTTCATCCACTCAGCCACCTCTTGAGTGTTCATTACTTCTTCTTCCTCGATGCTTGGTTTGGTAAGTTCCTCAGTTAACTCAAGTTCTTTAAACACCTGGTTGGCTTCAGCTGCTAACTTAGCTAACAAATATACTTTTGAATTCTCACTTCTAGGAATTTATAATATTTCCCATTGTCCCCCTTCATACTCCAGCTTCTTTGGGAGCTGCTTGGCTTTTTCCACATATTTGACCATGCTCGGATCTTTAACCTGGTATGTTCCTTTGACCTGGTTGACCACCAGTTGGGAGTCAGAATAAACTTTAAGATGTTCAGCTCTAATTTCTATTGTTAGCATAAGTCCTGTAATTAATGTTTCATACTCAGCTGCATTATTTGTGGCATTGTATTTAATTTGAACTGCATATTTAATTCTCAGTTTGCTCGACCCAATTAGGACAACTCCAGCTCTGGATCCTTAAGCTCCGGATGCTCTGTCTATGTATAGTTTCCACTCTGGGTATGAGAGGGAAACGGCTTCTTTGAATGTCATCTCTTGTATGAAATCTGCTAGAGCTTGAGCTTTTATTTACTGATGAGGCTCATATATGATATCAAATTCTTCCAACTGAACTGACCATTGGACCAGTCGTCCTGAAGTTTCTAGCTTATGGAGAATTTTTTGTAAGGGGAAATTAGTTCAGATAACTATGGAATGGGCTTGAAAGTATTATCAGAGTTTCTTAGATGTGTGGATGACTATCATGGCAAGTTTGTCTAACATAGGGTACCAGGTCTCCGAACCCCTGAGGATCTTGCTGACATAGTAGACTCAACTTTGTTGACTCCCTTACCCCCGGACTAATACTGAGGCAATAGATTCATGGCCAATAGAGAGGTACAAGTATAAAGTTTCATCCGGAACTGGTCTACTGAGCAATGGTGGTGAACTCAGGAATTTTTTAATTTCTTCAAATGTTGTTTGACACTCGTCATTCCATTCAAATTTCTTAGAACTCTTCAAAGCTCGAAATAGAGGTAGGCATTTTCTGGCTGAGCATGAGATGAATCTTTCGAGAGCTGTAATTCTACCATTGAGTTTCTGAAGCTTATTCAGTGTTTTGGGAGCTTTCATATTTAGAATGGCTTCCATCTTTTCTAGATTTGCCTCTATACCAATGTGTGAGATTATGAATCCCAAAAACTTCCCTACCTTCACTCCGAATACACACTTGTCCAGGTTTAGTTTGATGTATTTTTGTCTAATATGGTGAGTATTTGCTCGAGGTCCTCGGCATACTATTCTGCTGTTTGAATTTTAACAATGATATCGTCCATGTACACTTCTATATTTTTCCCAATATGGTCTTGAAATACATGATTCATCAGCCTTTGGTAGGTTGCTCTAGAATTTTTTAATCTAAAGGGCATGACCTTGTAGCAATAAAGGCCTTCATGAGTAATGAATGACATTTTCTCTTCATCTTCCTTCTTCATAGGGATCTGATGGTACCCCTGAGCAACATCAATGAAACTATAGAGATGGTGGCAAGCTGTTGAATCTACAATTGATCAATTATTGGTAATGGATAGCTATCTTTGGGGCATGCTTTATAGAGGTCCGTGTAGTCAACACACATTCGGTACTTCCCATTAGCTTTCTTAACTAACACCACATTAGCTACCCACTCCGAGGGTGTAACTTCCTTTATGAATCTCACATTTAACAGCTTTTTTATTTCTTCGATAATCACTTTCTGCCTCTCGTACACAAACTTCCTTTTCTTCTGGATTGCTGGTTTAATTCCTGATAGGATGTTCAGGCTATGCGACGCAATCTAAGGATCCACCCCTTATAATTTCGATCGTTGTTAAAGTGAAGTTGTTAAAGTGTTTAGTGAGAACTTCACTAATGATTTTTCTGATGTCTTTATCGAGCTCGCCTCTAATTTTGACTGCCTTTCCTTCTATAATTTGCAATGTTTGGACCTAATCAACTGGATTTGGATGGGCACCTTATTTTTCTATTTCTAAAGATGCCAGGGGAAAAGCTTTCAACTGAGGTTTGGAGGCCAGTTGATAACACTACTGAGCCATTGACTGATCTTCGAGTATGGTTATGACTCGATCTTCTAGAGGGATCTTTATAGTAAGCCTCCTAATATTCGTGGCTATATTAATCTCAAACAAAATGGGTCTTCCAATGATGCCGTTATAAGCAAGTGGAAGATCCATGATGTTAAACAAGGATCAGACTGCTTTTGAATCTCCTATTTCCCGATTGCCAAATTCTATTTTTAGTTCCACCACTCCCATAGGCTGGGTTGTTCCTCCACATAAGCTATTGATAGGGTTTTAATGGTTTTGAGATCAGTAATTGAGCCTCCCATAGCTTGGTAGGTGCTCCATGAGAGTGCATTGACAACACTTCCCTCGTCTATTAAAAGACTTTTCACTAGATAATTTCGGATGTATGCACTTACAACCAAGGCATTATTGTGGGGATGCCGAGCATGCTCGTCTTCTGGTATGAATGTGATAGTTGGCCTTTGCAACTGGCTTTCTTCTCTTTGAGTTCATTTCATCCTTTTCTCTTTAGGTACTTCTCCTCCAACTATCATATTAATGACTCCAACCACTTTATTCCGAGCCTTCTTTGTTTCAGACTTATCACCATTCTCGTCTTCAGAGTCTCAATATCTCTTATTTGTATTAGTAAATTTTTTAAGTTTGCTATTTTGTATTAGTTGCTCTATGGCTCTTTGTAATTCTAGGCAATCGTCAGTGTCATGTCGGTATTCTCCGTGATATTGGCAATAGAACCTCTTGTCTACCATTGCTCTTATGTTAGGACTCGATCTTCCAGGTACGGATATTCCCACCCCAGTTGCTCTAATCCATATAAGACTTATGATTTTGGAGCATTCAAAGGCGTATAGTTTTCAATTTCTTTCCTGAATCCACCTGCTGGGCCTTTGAAATAAGGACGTTAGGCTATACTTCTCCTTGGCTTGGATCTTTCTTCCCTTTTAAAGGGTGGTCTATCATCATCCTATCGTAGCCTTCTGTCTTCATCGAGTTTTATCAGTTTCATTACCATAGACACGACTTCAGAGAAAGTTGTAGGCTCTTTAGTCATAATCTTATCTTCTGTGTCCCATTCTTCATAGCCTCTATGGCCACTTCATCACTTAAATTCTTTATTTGTATGGTGACCTTGTTAAATCTATCAAGGTAACTCCTTAATGACTCTAAGGCCTCTTGTTTACACATTCTAAGATCATTTACATTATTTGCAGGTGGAATATTGGTGATGAACCAAGTTATGAACTTCTTAACTAACTCTTCAAATGATGAAATAGAATTCTTAGAAAGTTGATGAAATCACCTTTGAATAGTTTTGGTAAGCGTGCTAGGGAAGACACAATATAGGATCCCATCATTTACATTCTGAAGCATCATCTTAGTCTGGAATGAAGAGACGTGGATGATTAGATCTCCCATTCTATCAAATTGATCCAGTTAAGGCAGCTTGAATTTAGAAGGAATCTTAGTTTTGATAACCCTACTTACGAAGGGTGTTGTTCTTTCTAAGACACATTTGTCTTCCTTTCTTAGCCCAGTCCTGGCTTTCTAAATTACTTGTTCTACTTTCTGAGCTATCTGAGAGTCATCTAAGGCAGGACGACTTGTGCTTGATCCTTCCAGATCTTTCTGAGCTCTTTTGTCTCTTTTGAGGGTGCTCTGAGTTGCCAGAGGTGGTATAATTGTGTTATTTTCTGGATTAGCAGTTTCAGGATTATTTTCTTGAATTAGGACATTTAGTAGTTATTGCATGAGGGCTATTTAGGCTTGGATGTTTTGGATCATTGCTTCTTTATTTGTAGGAGGTAGGTTGAGTGTCTGGGCTATTGTGTTTAAACCTGATGTGTTTGTAATAGGGGTTCCTGAAAGACTTGGAAAAGGTATGGAAGGGATGGGTCGGGTAGTGTGATGTAAAGGAGCATAATAAGGAAAACTTATGTCGGGTGTTGTCCATCCATGGGTGACTCCGAAAAAAGGGGTTTGATATGATGGTCCCCCATGTTGGATGAAAGCTAATGGGTCAATCAGCAAGATAGGGGCTGATGAATTAATAAGAGAAGTAAGGGCTGATGGATTGATGGGAGCGTCTAGCGGATTGGCTTGAGTATTGGTAGCTGGTGGTGGGTTGGATGCCATGTTTAGAGTTGCTTAACTCGGTAGATTTATGATGATTTGACTCAAGAGATTTCCCACAAACGATGCCACTTGATAACTTGATTCCAAAACCTTCGAGTCCTACGGTCAAGCAATCAATCAAAGGAGCAAGGTGAGATGTGGGGTTTCCCTTACAAACCCTTCAATGCTTAAGTCAGAGAGGGTAGAGAGAGAGAGCTTATAGAGATAATGGGAGAATAAGAACTTAAGAGAATAGAATGATTAATTTGAGGGGAGGTGAGGAGCATTTATAGAGAATGAGATACTCAAACCTGAGAGGAATATGATTCCTCTTCCTTGTAGGATTTGTCCTTGCTTGAGGCAATTCCTCCTGACCTGGAAGTCTTCCGGATGAGGGACTCTTCCTGATGAGGAAGACTCTTTCCTACTTGGATTTGGTTTTCCTTGTTCTGCAAGTTACTCTAATTTAGGAATATAAATTTATTAATTTAAATAGGAATATACCTGAGGGGTATCAAGAAACTTTTACCATAAAGTGGCTGAACTATTTTTCTGCGCTAAAATAATAATAGCTAAAGATTCTCCTAGTAGAACTGATTTGCACAGAGTATTTTTAATACAACCACCAATAAAAGTGCGTAGACTAACCCTTACTGTCAAGTGTCCATGGTTTCGATTCATAAATCAGCAGTTTATAGTTCCATCTAAGGTGGAACTGAATTGGATTCAGTCTTCATTTCAGTTCAAGATTGATTTCAGTTTAGCTGACTTTAGTTTGGTTCAACAATTTTTTTTAATTTTTTTGTTTTAAACAAGAACCGTTTGGTTTGAAATAAAAAAAAGTCAATTTTGATTTTATACAGTCAAAACCAGCCCTAAATCGATCCCTCTCCTATTTCTAAGTCGATTCAAACCAGTTTCAGTCCAGTTTTGAACTAGAATGGGCCAGTGTCCACCCCTATTTGCTATAATTGCCAAACTCGCCTAAAAAATAGCCTAAATAAAAGCAACATCTGACTTGAATTTTGTCCACCTCAATAATGCAGGAGGAATATGTTGAGTAGGTATGTATATATAATTTGTATAATCTAATAATCTGATAAATTCTTTAAAATTGTATGTAACCATTATATAAAAGAACAGATGAAATCAACTGATAAAACTGTTTTTGTTTAAATAACATTTTAAATTTGAATTATGATGATATGTAGTCATGTTAAATTATTTATTGGGAGACCTTTGCCACTCTTATAATTTTGCTTAGATCAAACTGAATTAATAAAAATTTTGTAAACTACAGTTTACTAAAAAAATATATAAGAATTAGGGTGTAAATGAGCTGAGCCGAGTTTTGACTAATTCAAACTTGGTTCATTTATAATTAAGGTGACCTTGAGTCAAGCCTACTATGACACTTGGTATTTACGAGTTGCTCGTAAATTTAAACAAGTTTAAATGAGCTAAAAGATGTTTTCACAAATATAAAATATAAATTAAAATTATTTATTAAAAATTAAAATAAAATTATTTACTAAATAAATGATCATAAATAATGATTTTACTGCAATGTTATATTTTTTAAAATATTTTTTGTATTTATTATGAATAAATTTATATATTTTTAAATTAAATTATTAATATATAAAATTTATGAGTCAGCTGGCGAGCTCTTATTTAAGTTTGTTTATAAATTTTACGAGCTGAGTTTTATATAGTTTAATTTCGATTTATTTATTAAATAAAATTTAATATATAAACTCGAATGAATTTTTTTATTGAGCTGAATTATGAAATAACCCTGACCAGAAGTAATAAAAGGCCTATAACCACATTTACTTAAACCCTGCTTTTGCATGAGGACAATCCATAACCTTTGCATAAACAGATTTTGGGAGACAGGCAGCCAGAGCATTGTGGGAAGCTCTCCTTTTGGTTCAGCTTTGTATTCCAAATTAACCCTCCAAATCTGGAAAATGGGACATAGGTAAATAGATGGTAACCAAATTTTACATTGTGAAGACCAGATGAATTAGACTGCCGGTCTTATCACATTTAGTAGCATTCATTCATCTAATTTAATATGTAATTAATGGCTATATATGTACAGTATAGTTTTATGTAAACTCTATGACTTATCTTATTTAGAAGTGTTAAAAATAGATTTGGCAATTAATGAGCTTCTGGCCCAACTACCATTAGTACGCCATTTGACTCTACCCAGAGCGTGAAAACTTTGAAATTTTTTCAAAAATAACTAAAAAATGAAAATATTTATAAAATTCCGGTTGACTATTTTTTTTCAAAGCCACAGTTTTTTAAAAGGTGTGGAATTAGTTTTTCAAAAATATGGTATTATTCTTCCTTCTTTTTTCTTCTTCTTTTCATTTTTTTTCCTTTTTTCTGTTGGTTAATTTTTTTACTTTTTTTGTTTTTTTCTTAGTTTATTGAACTTGTTTGTTTTAGTTTTCGTAATTGTTTTTTGGTGTTTTAATGGTTTTTTTTTTCAATTATGTGTGTTTTTCCTGGTTTTATTTTTAGTTTTTTGAGCTTGATTTTATTGTGATTTTTGTTTGTTTCGATTTTTTTTGTTGTCCAAAAAAACAAAATAACAACCAGAAACCAAAAACAACAAAAAAAATAATAAAAAATAATTATTTTTGTTTATTTTTATTATTATTTTATTTTTTTTCTTGGTTCATTTTTTAATTTTTTGAGCTTGTGTTTTGACAAAAAAACAACAAGAAAAAAAAAGCAAAAATAATAAAATAATAATTAAAAAAACAACCAAAAACCAAAAACAACATGAACAATTAACCTTATAAAACTAAAAATGAACCAACCAAAAATAACTTTCAAAAAAAGCAAAAAAATAACTTTATAAAGTATAAAGTTGAAGCAATAAAAAACTTAAAATGACCGCCAC
>CATIWM010224957.1:0-11863 GCA_949671775.1 Mallotus repandus
GTGGAGTAGTGATCTGCCATTTGAAATTGTATGCAACATGCCAAGGTTAGATCCCTTCTGATGCTGCTGAGATGGATAAGCTTATTCGTTCATTTCTCCTCTTTCTGCTTTGTTATTCTCTTTTCTACAGTACTAAAAGTACCATAGATTTATGCTTTTTATCGGCTTGCGGGACTTAGATATAGTCAGTAGCTACAATTGGGGTAGTGCTACTCTTGCACACTTTTGTGGCTATTTAGATAAAGTCTGTATGGGTCACGCCCCTCTTAGCGGCTTCCGGTGGGAGCACTACCTATTTTCATTTTAAATGTCCTTCTGTTCGATGCTTATCAATAAATTTTTTCTACTTCTAGATTAAGAAAAAGGAAAATATAATAAAATATTACGTGGTCAGACGTTTTTTCACTTAAAGGGTTATAATTTTTTTCATAACATTTAAAAAGGACCTGACTTGATTTTACTTACATTTTGGTACCTTAGTAATATTGTTAAAATATATGATATAATGTTAAAATATTATGAATTTTTAATAATAAAATTATTTACCAAGTAGTATAGCATCCAATTAACTAAAATAAATTCACAATAAATAAAAATAAGATATATTTTCAATTTTATTATGAATAAAAAGAAATAATTTTCAAAATAAATTTGTAATATTTTTAAAAGTATCTAGTAGTTATATTGATGGTAAACCATATGTGAAACATTTGTATATATCATCAAAAGGGTATTATTATTATAGTTAAATTCCATAAAAAAATCTATTAAATAATAAAATATAACTTTTTGAAATAAAAATAAAAGGTTATTTTAATAATTTTTATTTGTCAATTAATAGTTAACAGTAATTTTGAGATAAATAGTATAGTTGTGTAAAAAAATAGAAATTTTTTAAAAAAAAAATGAAAGAAAGATGTCTAAAGAGAATGCAGCATAATATATATACATATTAGAAGATACGATTGTGCAGAAGTCGCACTATTACACACCAATTTGAGTTAGATGTAAAAGTCATCTCGAAATCAAACAGCCTATCAGAAAAGCTGAGTAAACTTGCTGCACAAAGTCGCCTAATACTTACTTTCTAAAGAACCTTGGTGCAGGTTTCTTTCTAGGTTTGGATAGGCGTTTTTCTTGTTTCTTCTTTTTGCCAACTGAAATTATCTCCTCTTCTTCTTGTTGATCGGTATCATCATCCGAACTTGCCTTCCTTTTGCTAACTGACTCGCCCTCTTTTTTGTCCCTTTTGTCAGGGAAAATTACATCCTTTTCATCGCCTGATTCATCCTTCTTATCCTCCTTATCAGCTGAAATTACCTTCTTTCTGCCTGATTTACCTTTCTTATCCTCCTCTTCAGGAACAAAACCATTTTTCCCAATTGCGTCTGTGTTCTCTGATATCCCTTCATCAGATATTCCATTTTGTGGTTGGGGTTTACGAGTATCAGGTAACTCATCAATCTTATTTGCCTGAATTTTCTCTGACTTTTGCATCTTACCTGAAGGTGGAGCAGGCTTCTTTCGCTCTTTGGATGCTTTTTCCGCTGTAGGTACTTCTTTGTCTGCAGTATGCGTATGAGCAGACAGCAGTGACGATACTCTAAATATGTAAACCTGCAGAGAACTTGAATTTATTAAACTGTTTATCAGATGCTTCTACCTGAACAAGCTGTCATGTATTTTTCACTTTTACAAACACGCGCATGCACATCATGGGACTTCATATAGATACCATATAATTAGAAAATTGTGATAACGGAGGAAAAGATACAAAAGAATGGCGATTCTTGTTGACAGCTTGTCTTAATTTTAACCTGGCCTGGAAAAAGAATGTTAGGAACAAAATACATAATTCGAATAAGATTTTACCATACTAGATTGGCCAAATGCATAATTTCACCCAAAACTAAATACAAAATTGGAATGAGATTTTATCATACTAGATTGGCCCTAAACTTTACCGTTTGATCTCACAATTAATGTGCCAAGGTGGAGCTAAGAACATGCTGATGTGTCCTTTAAGAAGTTAAAACAAATTCATAACAAATTCTTCCCCGCCTTTTCTCTAAGTCAATCCATCCCTCTCATTTTTTTCATGTTCCGTCTCTCAAGGTACCAAGGCAATTTAACTCCTTTTCCAGCAATCCCATATCCCAATCTGTACTTCTCATCATCAGCAGTCACAACCCTCCGCTCCTCTTTCTTCATCATCTTCTTCTTAGGCCCCTCTCCTTCATCCTCCAATCCTAATTGGGTAGAAAATCTTGATCCCTTCAAAGAGATTAATGTATTCCCTGCTGCAGCCGGCTCTTCAGGTTTAGCTAAAGGAGCCAAGCTGCAAGCAGCAACTATCACGTGTTCTAGCTTGATTGCGCTTTAATTGCTTCTCTCTCGCAGCAGCTTGTTCATCTTTCCCAACTTTTTCCCTGTTCTGGTAATTATACACATTCCACCAGTCGGTTTGTTCGATTTTTGATTATGGTGGTGATTTATGATTTAGAGTGGTGGCGGTAATGGTAATAATAATAATAAAGCAAAGTGAAAAAGGGGGGAAAATCATGAGAGAAAGAAGCAAAAGAGTTTGAAGGATAATGAAGGTTGATTAGGTCATAATTAAGTTTGATTATTTATGGCATTATTGTAATTTTAAAAGATGATTTTAATTTTTGTAATTTTAGTTGTACAAGTTTAGATAAAAATTTTCCAACGCCAACTTAATTTTTTTAGGCATGATTTTTGTGCATTTTAGAAGTGATACAAGTCAGACAATAAAAATTTAGAGTTACATTAATTAAGATAAAAATTGAGGGATACTGCAGTAAAATTAGGTGAAATTATGCATTTGGCCATATCAGACCTTTGCTGCTTATCTCAAAAAAAAAAAAAAAAGGTGTCATATGAGATTGTGACCATATTTATCGACAATTAGTTTGTAGAAGGCATGCAATGATTGGCATATACCTTTTAGAAAAATGCACATTATTTTTAGATTAAAACATACATTTTAAATAATATTTTATTAGAAATATACTATAGGGTAAAAAAAATATGGAACACAGGGTATTTAAATGCCAAAAAAAATCATAGGATTGATTTTGCCAAGCAAAATCACATAGATCAAAATTGTACTTATCCCAAAAATCTATCAAGAAACCATCAAAAACCAAACCAAGCAATGAGTTTAAAGAAGGGTGATGAAAATGAAAACAAGGGGAGAAGCAATGACTGAATATTTAAGAGCAGCAACGAGAATTGCAAAAGAGACAATAAAAAGCTGCCAAAGAATTTAAGCACTTGCTCAAGCTAGTGAACCAGTCAAGCCAATGGCTAAGTTATTAGGATCTAAGTCAAGAAAAATGGCTAATGTCACCCTGAACTTTTGTTTGAACCCATCACATACCTCACATCTATATTCTGTACATACCTCACATGTAATTTCGATTTGCTCTCAAATCATCATCACCGTTTTTAAGCTACCCATTATTATTGTTGTTGTTGGCTCGTCCTTGTTGCCGTTTCTGCAACCTTCTTGCTTTGGCTTTCTATTATCTCTTGATCTCATAGCTTTTGGATCTTTGCCCTTCTTATGGCTAAAGAGGGCTTTCTCCTCTCCATTAATTGAGACTTTTGACATTCGTTTATCTAGAGCCTCTTGATTAGCCAAGATATTTTCTAATGCATTTATACTTGGCCCTTTCAACCATCCACAACTTGTTGTAACAAGAGCATTGAACTCTTTATGATCCATGAATTATAATTCTACTCATTCTTGTCTCAGTTATTTTATTTCAGGATCCAATTTTGAAATTTCTTAACATAAAGATTTAACTTTTAATGAAGTATTCACTCATCGTCATGTCTTAGTAACTCATTCTCTAGTCGTTGCAGCTAGGTATCATTCGTCCAAGCAACTAATCTAGCAAGAGTGTCTCATGCCTCCTTGAGGTCTTTGCATCCTCGATGCATTGTAATAATTCATCCTCCATTGATATTGATAAAGCATACACTGGTTGACTAGCCTTGACCTTCCATCTTTTGAGGTCTCGACTTGTTGGGGATGACGTTTCACTCCAACAATCTCCGATAAATCTTGCTCGAGCAGGTAAAATTGCAAACGAGTAACCCAAGTGCTATAATTATTATTATTCTGAAGTAGTCATCTCTACCATAGTGACTTGATTATCTTCTCTAATTAATCAAGTAAGCTTGGCTCCAGACCAATGAACTTCACATTTCCTGACTGCACACTAGCGGCACCTCAACGTAATATGATTCTAGATTGCTTTTTCCAGTACCACTTGATAGTTGGTCCTTGACTGTCTACTTTGATGATGCCGCTTGTAGAAAATGTGAATGTGGAGGAGTTGAAAGAAAATTCTTTTATTGCATTAATTGAGTTCATGTACAAATGAATTTGTACAACACTCACAAAAGTGTCTCTTTCTATCTCACACACAAGAAACTCTCAATTTTGCTCACTTGCTGTGGAATTAACACTTATTTTCGACACTCTTACTTTTGCACACAACTCGCTTACTCTCACATGGATCACACAAACACTCATATCTTGCATGTACCACTTTCACACACTCTCGCATGAAGCCTAACGTCCTATTTATAGTGCAAAAATACACTGTAGAAGAAAGGATGCTTCTTGTCCAAATGCATGTCGGAAGTGATGTTTCTTGCTTTCATACACGCATGTTGTACATGCAAGTTGCCAACTTGCTTCTACATAAAATCTCTTTGAAGATTTTAATGGAACAATTAAGTAGACGGTGTAATTTCTATAGAGAATACCATTCAAAAAAAAAAAAAAAAGATTTTTTTATGTATCTTAGTCAAAAGAAACTCCAATTTGCTGCATGACCCATACTTTTGTATGTAACTTGGTAATAAATCAAGGAAAGTAAAGTTTCTATTTGCTATTATATATAGCTACTACTAAAATAGAGGTGCATAGGCCAATGAGAGATTTGGTCTAATGGTCACTTCAATCTAAGGTCATCCTAATGCGCATGGCACAAATCCTATTGACATTGATTAGTGGAATTAGTTTCCATGTCATTTAGAAATGGAGGACTACCTTTTGTTGTATAGTCCATTAATAGAGGCCATTTGACCTCTCCATTAATAAGTAAAAAATAGAGGTGTAGAGGAATGTATATGAATGAAATGAATTTCAACTCCAACAAACCCTCTTTTAAGTTTACCTAGTTTTTTATTCTTTACTATATAAGTTTGACATTTTTCTGTCAAAGTGTCTAATCTTTTTGCATTTATGTCAACAAATTTAAGTTGATTTTAGGAATAATTACAAAACTGGTGTTCAAACTTTTCAGTTTTTTTAATTTAATTGTCTAAACTTTATTTTTTTTTGTAATCAAGTGTTTGAACTTAAAAAAAAATGACTATCAAATTAGTGCTTTTGACCGATCTAGTGATGAATGTGTGCTGAGGTAGATGAAATGGGCTCCACTTTCTTCTCAATCAGCTTCCACATCATTAGCCACATGTATATCATTATTTGAGTTGACAAAATTATCCTTGCAATTAAAATTAGGAATTAGGGTTGTAAAGCAAAAAGAAAATAAGAACACCTGAAAAAGAAGAAGAGGAGCCGCTACTCTCTGCTCTGCTATCACCACCACAACTTCCACCACAATTTAACTTTTTTACAATCAACAAGATGAGCAGCTTCTGAATAACACTCTTCAGCAAATCTTTGTTTCAAACTTTCAACAATGCAATTATTAATAGAATTAGTCAAGGACGAGGTTGTGGCTGTGGTTCAAGAGGATTCAATGGTAAAGATGCAATAAGCAGCATCTTCTATAGAAGATCTGAGGCAATTCCCAACCTTGGATGGAAAGTGAGTCTCGAAATCAATCACCACTCTCGCCATTAGAATCACTGTTCAAATCTCGTTGGCTTATCATTTTGGTTGATTGCAATAATGTGGTTTTCTGTATTTAAAAAAATATATTTTCATACATTTCATTTGCTTTTAATCCTTTTTATATTAACGATACTGCTTTGCTATTTTGAGAATTTGAAAAAGATGAAATGGGTTTGTTAATGACTAGAGAATTCAACATTGATTAGTTTTTTTTTTTTTTTTCAAAAAATGGGAGCCACGATGTATTTTCCTCTGCTAAAATACTTTCTTCTTTTCTTTGTTTTTTTTTTTCTTTATTCTTTGTTTAGATGTGTTTTGTGTTTTCAAATCTTCAGTTCTAAATTCTATCCTGGTGAATATGAGGCTAATGTGCAACTCATGCAAGCAAAGAAAAAAAAATACATTACTGTTGGGTTGTTCCAATCTCATGAATTTAGACGAGTAAAAGAAAAAAAATCATTAATGTTCTTAGAATAAATCTCATTTCCTTTCTTCATTTCTTTTATTTTTCATTTTTTTTTCTTTGAGATGTGTTTGTATTTTAAAAACCCTGGTTTTTAAATTCTATTTTGGAGAAGATGATGGTAATTTTGTCAAATTAAACCATTGGTAGATGTGGCAAATGACATGGCATGCCTAATGAGTAAAAATGAACCACCCCACTTTATCCTAATCAGCATACAGTAAGCAGAAAATCGACTGGAAGCATTGAAATGCGCATAGTATTTGAAATTCAGATGCTTGATTGTAAAAAAAAAAAAAAAAAAAAAAAAAAGGATGAGACACCAAAATAGCAAAAACTGAAAAGCTCGAACATCATGTATGCAATTATTCCTTGATTTTATGGCTAAAACCATGAGAATTATCGAGAAAAGGCACAAAGGAATGACTAACCATAAAGTTAGTTTGTATTAGATAACCTTTGCAAACTACAAGATATTTTATGGTTGTATATAAAGCAATGAAAAGAATGTGCATGAGCGTGCCCATTCTGTTCAAAAATTTCATTTTCGTCCTTATTTGATAAAAAATAAACAATTCTCCTTTCAAAATTGTATAACGGCTTTATTTGCTTCGAAGACTACATAAGAGTTTGTTCTTGTTGGTTAACTATTTAATAAATAAGGCTTTTATTCCAACACTACTTGCATTCAAAGGAAAGAGTGACAATTTTTGGTCAATACAAAATGAAGGCTTTCACTATGGAAGATGGTTGAAAAGGAGTACATGCCAATACCACTTTCAAATAATTATACCTAGACACAAATAATGAATCAACCAAAAAATTCAAAGAACTATATTTCGTTCACTCAATTGATAGGGTACATTGTCCTAAGACTGGATGGAGCAACAATAATAAAGGCAACCTATGATGCACGGAAATTTTTTCTGGTAAACGTTTTCGTGTTTTCAAAATGTTTTTGTATTGAAAACTTCAGGAAACTACTTGGAAACATTTCGAGACTGTTTCTGTTTCTGCAAATATAAAAAATTAGAAAATACGTTTCTTACTTGAAAACACGTTTCCAACTTTAAAAATATATTTATTTAGTATTTTCCAAAATAAGAAAAGAGAAAAATTAAAAATAATTTTATATTTTTCTTAACTAAACAATAATTTTTATAATTATACCATTAATTGATAGAACAAATGAAATTTTTCAATAGTTATTATATATAAAATTTATATCTATATATATTCATATATTTTTATTTATATACCCCTATACTTTTAATATTTACATATTTTCCCCACGAATCTGTTTCCTATATTTTTAAGAGATGTCATTTCACAATATCCGTTTTCATGTTTGCTCATTTTCCGTTTCTATTTCAGTGCTACATAGAAGGCAACTAGTGGCTATATATAGCACCAGCAATCAATACACCGCACACTACTGCTAATTGTGGTCACAAAAGAATTGATAATAATTTTATCACCAAATTATGATTTTGATGAAATTAGCTAAATTTCAAAAAACTCTTTTGAAATTTGAGCTGGCCTCAAAAGATTCTTTTAAGTTACATGCTCTCTTTGTGGGACCCACTACTTACCATGCCATCCCTTTCTCAATTGAAGCCATGCTGAATTTCAACGAACTGTTAACTGAATTAAGCTAATTGTAACAAAATTCAATTTGATGATAATGGTCAATAGGAATTTCAAAGTTTAGAAAAGAAAAGGTTTACTAATTTGTTGAGTTTGGTTAAAAAAAAATGTTGTTCCGTATTATATTCCAAAGCAGGTTATGATGGTCAACCAGATGAAATATGGTGAAGAATGTGCTCGTATCATAACCTCACATAACAAATTAAATATAAATTGTAGCTATTTACGAATCTAAAGATCCAACAAAACAATATGTCAATGAACCCATAGGAAATCTAGAAGCTCAAAACCAAGAATAATCCTAAATATGAAATTTTTTGATGATGCTTTTCAAGCAAAGCACAAGTGCAAAGGCACATCATCCTAGAGTAAGAATCATGTGAAGGAAAATATCCTTCTTGTAGTCTTGGTAATCAGATCAACCACGCTAGTACAAAGGAAATTCTTGATGCTTCAGATGTAGGATGTAGAAAAGACTGAGTGATTCAAGGAAGTAAAAAAACCCCAACATCGCACAAGAAAATGATGAGTTTCACTTTCAACAAAAGGTAGATGAAGGGAAATACATCAACACAAGAGAAACTCAAGAGAAAGGAATTTCAACAAGGAGTGCACCAAAAATCTTAGTCAAGACTCAAAGAGTGTTAGGAAGTGCGCCAAGAATTTTCAAATGTGAGGGAAAGATGTGCTCCTGAAAAAGAAATCAATTTCAGCAATCTTGCAAAGATGATGCTCCAAGAATCTAAGCAAATTTGGAGCCTTGAGCAAAGAACATCAGGGAGGAACAATCAAGAGTGGGTGCAATTGCAGCAAATTCTTAAGTCAACAGTTTTGCTTGTTCTACATTGTTACTACTAGAAACTACAATTCTAGATGCGTGAGATTTTGAATATATTAATCTAATAAGAAAGGTGATCTGCCAGTTGAGTAAGCCAATACCTCTTTCCTTAGGTAAATTAGATAGTAAATAAAACTAACTTAAATTTTCATTTTACTTATATATATATATATATAATGCTACAAAGATGAAGAGAAGGAATGTATGAATGACTGAATGGACAACATACCTTAAATTTATCTGGCTCTACCAGTTCAAAAACAGCTGCATCACCATCATCTAATTTATGATCCAATGCGAATCCCCTCCAACCACCACTAAGCCCTGTCCTGTTGCCCAGATACTTAGCATCATATGTTGAGCCATTTTCATCCTCAAGTATCATGTCCAAGTCGTTTTTTGGAAGATGATCCTTGCAAAATTGTGTAGGAAGGCCCTAAAATGTGAAGCAAAATGAGTAAACTAGATGTCTTACTGGCCAAAAAAATCATATCATAAAGAAAAAACTTTCTTCTTTTGACTTACCAACCAAAAACAGCTATAAACATGAGATCGAAGCATCGATTTCACAAAAGATGGATTTCCAGATTTTAGACTACTTTGAAACTCCTCTCCACCTTTAAGAGCTTGAGTTCGATCTTCATAAGATGCAAGTTTAACTTCTTCCAGTGGTCTTGCAACATAGCTGAAAAATCCAAAGAATTATTGCTACAATTAGTAATGCACTAATTATATAAAAATAATGTAAAATGTACCTCACAATAAAGAAAAAAGTAATCTACCTCACCTTGCCCATGATGTGGAGCTTGATTTATACCTCTTTCGCAGAGGTGGAAGGTGCATGCCCACCTGAAAGCAAGAGATATTAATTGCTGTGACAATTGACAAGAAATGGTACATCAAGTTTTTAACCACTGGTCACCATAATCAACTAAGAAAGAATGACACTTACATCATCACTATATGAAGCAACTGCATTTCGAGTGCGAGAAGAGCGTCTTGGTTCAAGTACCTCAGTATTTGCTGGTTTTGGGTTTGGAAGGCGTCGCTAAGCATTTCAAATGCATGTTCAAAAACCAAGTTGAATGAACAGACTCCAAATGATATCAGAAATTACTTATAAATTATTTTCTTCAGTGATTGAGACAACATTAAAGAACTGAGCTTTACCTTGGCTTTCTTTTCAGGAGTGGTGAGATTAGAGAGACTTTTTGAAATGTTCAAAATTCCCAAGTCCTTCCAGAAAAAAAAAATCAATCAATATAATCGTACCAAAAGAAATGGAGAAAAACAAAATGGGTATAAAAGAAAAGGTAGTGGGTGTAGTACCTCAAATCGCTTTTTGTTTTCCTCAAGGCGTAGCTTGCGAGCCTCCTCATAAGTGTTGCAGTGACCATTTTCCGCCACCATCTTAAAAGTTGTGCTAATTTAGAAGAGAAAAAAGAAGAACCACAATAGCATTGATGAAGAAGCCATTTTCAAAAAGAAACAGGCAACAGGAAATAACATTAGACCAAATGTTCTAAACATAATTTACCTGTTGACAGACGAGATTGGCAGACTGAGAAAAGTCGCTGTTCGGCCACCGCGCCGCCTATAAAACTGAATTTTTTGCTTTCGGATTTTGCAAATGGGTCATGGGCTTGGGGCTTATGGCGCTTATTTTTTTCAAATTTTTTTTGATAAGTACAACTTTGGTCATGTGATTTCACTTTTGGCAAAAAAAAATTTCCAACAATGTTACGTATCAATTATGAACCAAACACGCTCTATATATTATATATTATATATTATATATAGATAAAAGTACATTATCATTTTTAAATAGAGAGTTATGATTTACTTCGTGATAAAAAAATATTTTGTACTTAATGCCGTTAACATATAAAGAAATTTCTCATTAACACTGTTAGATTTGCTGATGTTTATTTTCCCACTATCCACCTTGTTTTTTTTTTTGCCAAATCAACCCACCTTTTTATTCTTCTTACATTTTCACCCTTTAATTAAATAATTTTTATACCTTAAAATTTAAAAATTAAGTTAAATAATTAAAAAATTATTTATATTCTTAATAATTTAGATAAAAAATTTAAAAGAATTATCTAAAATATTTTATAAGTATATAATATAAAAATAAAAATATTAAATGATAAAATTTTATTAAATTAAAAAAAATTTTAAATCTTAACTTATTAATATTTTTTTCTCAAAAAAAAAATTATTAATATTTTTTTAAAATAATTATAAGCATTAACCTATTCAACGTTAAATTAGTTGTTTAATAAATTTTAAAAGTTAGTGGTTTACAACAAAAATAGTATTTTATAAAATAAAATTCATATATCATACAAACACAATTGATTTAATTTTTAATTTTACTTTTATTATGATTGTACGAGATTAATTTTTCATATTTAATAATAATTATATGAAAATAATTTTATCTTATAAAAAAGTAAAATTACACTAAAATTGCTCAATAGTTGTTATAATATACTAATGTTAATACAAATTTTCATTGCTAGTAGTAGAACATATAGGGTAATGACAAATTTGTCAATTTTGGATTTAGTTGATTGGAAGAATTAACAACTTGTTACCCACTTCATCAAGAACATTGGAATCTAAAACAATGAAAATAAAAACCATTTTGTGGGCGGTCAATACCTTTGATATAGAGAGTAAGCAAAGAGAAAAATATCATTCTTCCAACCTTTCTTTTCTTCTTTATTCATGTGTTCAAAACGTAAAATAAGGGGCCAAAATCAGTTTTTATGAAATTATAAAATATCTCATGGTATAAATAATCATATTTTCTCATAAAGTCAAATAATAATTGAGTCAATTACTTGGTTGGATCTTGGAAAAAATATATTTTCACCCTCTCCCTTACTTATACACTAGCCTTGGAGCACTTTGTGCAAAAAGTGAGCCATTTTTGTCTCCATCATGTTTACCAAAATTGAAATGAATTCAAAGTTTGAACCTTTCTTATAAGAAAGAAGAGATC